>JANRGW010026213.1:29477-49729 GCA_024733675.1 Psilopsiagon aymara | reverse complement strand
CAGGCTGAACAGCCCCAACTTTCTCATCCTATCTTCATACGGGAGGTGCTCCAGTCCCATGATCATCCTCATGGCCTTCCCCTGGACTTGTTCCAAGAGTTTCATGTCCTTCTTATGTTGAGGACACCAGAACTGCACACAATACTCCAAGTGAGGTCTCACGAGAGCAGAGTATGAAAAGGTTCATAGACTCTGGCAAAAGTGCACATTTTAAAACCAGATTAGAATGAGAATTAAGAAATCTTCAGACACTGAGGTGAAAAATTGGGCTGTACTACTGGTACCTGAACAATGTCATGAAATTTGGGCTGCCATTATCAAATATTATCTCAGGAAAAAGGACAGCTTTATATTTGCTTTTAGTGGTGTTCCTCTCCTATGACTTAGGTGAAACTTTGGAAAAGGTGGAAAACATGAAGTGCTGTGATAGTAATTGAGGCCATGGGTTACTATTAATCACAAAGAAAAATAGAAAGATAAGGTGTTGCCAAAGGAAATCTGTAAGAGCAGAATATAACTGAGCAACCCTAATAGGCATTTCTGTTTAGCAGTGCAGAGATTCGAGCTGAATCCAATGTGCCAGCGTTGGATTGGCACCACCACCATTGGCACGCCATCTCCATGCTCTGATCTAGCTGGAATCTGTAAAGATTCCAGATCTTATGCAAAACTGTGGCCCTGCTTATAACCCCTGTGCAACCAAGATTTACCAAACCAGGGCTGTGTACCATCATGCTTTATTGGGGTGAAGACATTGCAGAGCTTGAAACAGCAGTTTCAGCTTAATGCTGTTCCTTGCCAGACTCAACCAAAATAGTGGAAGTGAGAGTTCAATCTGAGTGACCCACACCACATTCACCAAGATACTTCAAAATTACACTGGAGCTTCAGCTTCATGTCCTGGAAGCAGGAACTTCCTTCAAATTACCAAGTATGAGGGATTTATATCGCAGGGATGGAGAGAAGGTTTTATTAAAAAGAAACATTGACAAATAAGTCTCTAGCTTTACAGACATCATGTTGAAGTCTAGAACATATACATTGAAATGGTGGAAATTATCATACAATCTTACTCCCAATGAAGGATGGTTCCCTTTTGCATAGATCTGTAGATACAATTATCTCCAGTCATTTTACCTCACTTTTGTTTTCTACAAACCTACATGACCAAGTGCCATTCCATTTCAAGTCAATATGTGGCCAAGGTAGATCTGCTTGTGGTGGGACATTAATTACCTTTTCCCCTACCCCAGCTGCAGGTACCTGTTCTCCAGTGCCACGCAATATGCTCACAATGACACATCTCCACTCAGATAACAGTTGTGCCCCTTCCCATTTAGAAATGTGCAGGCTTATGTTATGGAACAGAATGCCTTAGGAACAGTTCATGATGTGTGTGTATATCAAGGTTTAGGTTAGATATGTGCAGAAAAGGGAAATTTCATCAAACCCTACTTTTCCCAGGAGGAAGAAAGGAATTGGAGACCATGAACATTAGAATTCTCTCCATCCTTGTGCGTAAATATTTTATTCTCATTATTTAAATTCTGTGAGATTTATGTTGCCTAAGCATCTATCTGTCGTATTCACATGCCAAAAATGGACACCTTCTACTGTTCATATTTATATGAAATCAAGGAGTAATGGAAGCAGGTCTTGAAACAATGGGCTCATGATTAATCAAGAATACAAAACTTAGTGGTCCTGGTTATAGGTGAGGAGTTTACAGATCTTGTAAATTATCAATATTTATTAACCATGGTGCAGCTATACAAAAATTACTGTTATTATAGAGGCTTTCAGGTTTTGGAGTGGTGGGATTTTTATTTTGTTGTTGTTGTTGTTGCTCATTTACATTTATCCTGGGACTGCAATGAAACCAAATATAGCAACTTAATCCCAACCCAGAAACAGCACCATCTAGTGATCTGTAATGTTTTGTACACATGGGAAGTTGAGCACTGTGGATGCTGAAAATGGTGGTGCAATTAGATAGTAGGGCAAATTTGTTAATCTACAGATAATTTGAATTTACATAGTAAAATTAAGGGAACTCTTTTGCGGCAGTAGTAATCATTAACTGTGAAATTAAATACATGATTCAGAAAACAGGAAGCTTCTCTGCCGCAACAGGCACAGTAACATCTCCAAAACTACTGGAGTCAGAATATAAGTGACAATCTGTGATACACAAAGGTGACTTGGTACATGGTGGGAGTGAAGTTCTGAATTATAAACTAAACTCATAAGCCTTGTACTAAATTACACTTGGTGTTTGCAATGTTAAACAGCAAATTAAACTTTCTTTTTTCTTTTCTTTTTTCCCCCACAAAGATGGGAAAATCTTTATTCACATGTAACATAGCTTTTTAAATGTGGAAATGACCTAGTTTCTAAATGGAAACCTCTTTTGATGAGATTTAAGTCCTTATCCTTGTCCCCATTGTATTTTCAATTCAGCCTGTAAAAACAAAGTCATCTCATTTTGTTGTATTTCTTTTAGAGTTATTGCTTTTTCTGAACTAATCTCACATTTTATTTTTATTTTTTTTTTTTCTTTAAATACAAGTGCAGAGTCTGTCCAGAAGATAGGTATTTTTAGTGCTGCGGGGCATCCAAATTGCCATCTTCATTGTTCTAAATAGATATTTGTCCCTGTGAAAGACTTATAGTGTCAAAAGAAGGCCTTTGATTCATCAAAAAGTGTATTTTTACAAAAATAAACAAGACTGACAGGTCTTTGAAATGCAGGTTCTATAACAGAACTTACCACCTTCTTAGTTTCTGTGCCTTCTTGGAATTTATAGCATACATGCAGCCTTTCTGGTTTGTAACTGAGGAGTTACCTGCACTCTTAGCCATGGTTAGGCATCTGCTACAGTCAGAGAGCTGCAATATCTGAGGAGAGTAACTGTGGATCATTAGGAAAGAAAAAGTCTTTGATGACACCAAGAGAAAACTCATACTCAGTGAGTATCCAAGTGGCTTACTTTTAACCAAAATAAGCTTGAAAAGCTAGCAGAATTTACCATGACTAATTTTTCACTGTCATTACTGTAACAGCTCCTAAAGTAATGCAGTCTACTAGACCATTAGCAAGAAATTCAGTAGTAAAAGATATTAATTTCTACATTTGGCCCACAGAAACTTATCACTGTGTTTGAGAGTGATAGGGAGATTAATTGTTTTTAGTTTTGTGAGAGCCATTTCACCACCATTTTTTTGAGAGAGAAATTTTAAAAATGCCAAGCCACACAGTGGGTTCAGGCAGGAGACAGAAGACAAACTGAGACAAGAAAATAACTCATAACTAAAATCAAGCTCCTTATGTACAGCAAACTTGCTTGGTTTTTTCAACCTCATGAAAAACATAGAGACAGACAAAGTATGGGAGAAGCCAGGACAACACCAAGCCAGGGCTTCCCTGTGCTTCTTTCTTTTCATTTTCTGATCATTTTAGCTGGGAAAACTTTTGAAATTATCGATTCTAATCTCCTGGGTTTGCAGTCAATCTTCTTTTTGTCTCACTCTCTTAATTAGCTGGAATATATTAGCTGAAATCCATATCCTTGACAATAACAGTTCAGCTTCGGCCATATTTATTTTTCCCAAGGAAAAAATTTAAATTCAATGAAAATGGCCACTTTGTTTCAAACTTTTGGCCAAAATAATAAAAGGAAAAATTGAATTAATTTGTTTTTCTTGTTTGACCAATTCTAGTTCTGATCCCTTCAATTCAACAGCAATCAGTTGTTGTAGAAATGATTGTGTAAGTAGAAAAAGGTTTTGTGATACTCCATTTCTGTGGCTTGACTTGCCGAGACGATTTTATAAAATTACCTAGTCTCAGACTGTGTGTTTGCATCTGCTGAATGGAGATAAGCCGTTTACCTCGCACTGTTTTGGCAATTTCCATTTGAACTGCAATTAATGTATGGAAAATAACTCCTGTTCTAGCGGGTGTAAGTCACCATAGCTCCCAAATGTCTTACTAACCCTGTAATTTCTTTGTTACATGAAAACTTGTGATCTGTTCTTGCATCACAGGCTCCTATTACAAAGTAAGATTAAGAGGTACCTGCTCAGAAATACCCAGGTCAGCCCCCAGGCAAAATACAGACACTGTGCTCCCCTGAAACATGGGTTTGGAAGTCTCTGCTGTAAACACAGGCTTCAAGCTTACATCTTCAGCACCCGGAGGGGAATTGCTGTATTGTGGGGTGAGGATGGGATGGTGCCCATGGCTGGGGCCTTTGCACCAGCCTGTCCCCCCTCTGTGGGGTGAAAGCCCCAGTAAGGCAGGCCAGGGCTTTGGGGGAGGCTGTGACACAGTCTCCTACAACTCAGCCCTGGCTGCAATGCATGCTCTTGGCATCATACCAGTAGCTGTGGCAGGAAGAAGTCAGGTAAGGACAGATAACTCCAAAACCTTCCCCCCTGAGGTGGCCCCAGAGCCCTGTAGCTCATCGGCATGCTGCAGGAACTTTTTTCCTGTGCTTTTAGGCCTTTTCAGCTGCTTCTTGGAACAGTCCTCTGCCCTTGTGAGTAGTGAGTCAAGATATTAAAGTGGGAAACTTGTTTCCAGAGCAGTGGCAGGGCTACTGTGTGCCCCTTCAGTGCACGGGATAGAGGCAGTGCTTCTTGACAGCTCAGAGAGTTGTACCAGTTTCCATTCCAAGAAGTGCAAGTGAAATGTTGCCTTCACTGGCTCTCAAGGAAGCTCCAGAATTGTGGAGTTATTTTCCAAAGCCTAATTTAAAAAAAAAAAAAAAAATCAGAGTTTTCACTAGCGTTCTGGACAGTAATCAACCTCTATTGCTTTCTTTTTCACCCTGTCATCTGACTGTCAACCCTCATTCCTCCACGGATGTTCTTTCTTTCTTGAATATAGAACAATTTAGGCTCTTGTGCTTTTAACTGAACAAGTAAACATGGTGTCCAACGTTATTAACTGAGCCACAAACCTGCCTCCCTGTTCAAAGACTAAATTAGGACAGAGAAAGCAAGGAAAACAATCAGTGTGGTTTCATCAGATCCATTTAAATAATAGGTTAAGGAAAGGACATATTTATAATTAGATGCATTTTTTTTTTCATGCTCTTCTTACTGGCTCATAATTTACATTTTACTTTCATTAAAAATATATGTAGCTGTCAGAACACAAGCACACACCCTGCACATTCCATACCTGCCCTGAAGACACACCCATATGGGATCACAATTTTCTTGTTGTACATCTAAATCTTTGTCTGAAAGTGTGTTCTCATATGCTACAGTTATAAAACTAGAAAGAGCAGCGATCCTTATCTTGCGTCTTTCAGGAAATAGGTATGATACTGACTGTGACTGCAGGGAACTGAGCAACTTAAACTCAGACTGACATGGTGAGCAAAGAACCAAGTTTTCTATGTCTTATTATTCACTGCCAGCAGATGGGAAGTTATTCTGGACCAGCCAATATACAATGCAAGTTAACTTTTTTGGCAGTAATCAGTCCTTGTTATTCTGATTGAAAGTCCATGGAAGTTTTCTGTTGTCACTTTGCACTCAGTAGTTTGGAACGTGATGGAGGAGCCTCACTGTATGGATTGGGAAAGGACAAGGGCAAAAGACCAGCAGTTGAAAAAGGAAAGAAAGGAAAAAAAGAAAAAAAAAAAACAAAACAAAACAAAAAAAAACAACCCTGCATTTCTTTGACTCTAAATGCCCAAGGGAGATTCTGTGAGATTAAAAACACTTCTGACACTCAACCAAATTGTATAACAGGATTACCTTAAAACGCATTCGAATTTCTAAAGTGTCTTGCACGTGTTGTTTCCTGGAGAGACTGCAAGCAGGAAAGTGGTTAGTAGGTTTTTCTGAAATTCCAGCACTGTCAAATAAAATGGGCTTTGCATTATCAATGAATGCTGGATGTGCCAGGGTTTGAGCTGATCTTTTAAATATGTGCAAACAAATGGTTTGGAACCAAAGACAGAGTGAGCCAGAACTTCAGCTGGGGTAAATCAGCATTGTCTTGAATTTCTGTGGGTTGGATCTTAGAGATCTAATACCAAAAAGATAGTGAAGCAAGGCACAGGAAGTTTTCTGTTTGTTTCTAAAACTGAAAATCTAGAGAAGCGTATAAGAGAAACACAGACACACTCTGAAACTTGGAGGCTTTTCTGGTGTTTGAGAAGAGAGCAATAATTTCACAGGGACATAGGGTTGAGGGTGGGGGAAGCCATATTTTTCTAAGCTTTTGGCTTTTATAGTGCAAAATTCAAAATCCTTTATAAAGGACATAAGTGCTATAATGTAATTGGCATGTAACTTCTGAAGTGGCTACCTTAGCAGCCTGGCAGAAGAGTTTAACACTGTAAGCTAGACCTGGCTAAAGGAATGTCACCGCTGCACCCTTCAGCAAGGTGATGTTAGTTCCGGGTTTGAAATTTCAGCTCCGCAGTGCTGCTTTCATGCAGCAGCAGCATGGCTATCTCACTTGGTGTTGTAAAGTGATTCTCACTAACACAAATATTGCTACACCATGATCCGCTGGGAGCTAGAGACACACCTTGGGAGATTTTTGCTTTTACTTATTTATTTATTTATATATATTTTTTAAGTGTTTGGATTACGAAAGTCAACACATACTTTTATTACTTCATTTTGTAAATGGTGATTACTTCATTTTGTAAATGGAGATTTGAAGAAGGATTGAATTTGCTAAAATTGTGGCAGACAAATATCTTGCCAGGCTGACTGCATATCAGTCCTTTCTGAGAAGCTTAGACTACTGCCATCTGTCAAGTCCAAGGACTAAAAGTATTGATGGCCTCTGGAAAAGCCTCTAGGAAGCGTACTTTCAGCAAGTGATTCAGTTTGGTTAGTTTGGTTTATGATGGAAACAGGTCTTGCTGCAAAATTTCTAGGTAATATATGAGTGTGCCAAAATGACAGCTGACAGCAAAGTTGGGCGGATTTTGTAGCTGCAGCCAAGAGACAAAAAAAAAGACTTTTGCAAGACTCTTGTCAATCCATTCAATTTTCACTGACTCACGCAAGTAGGTTTGTAGACACAGGAACTAAATGGGAAGTCAACTCACCAAATCTCAAACATCATATATAAACAATAACACTCTTTGTTTATAGGGTGCTGGAGGTTCCTACCCTGCCTCTCCTTCTCCTGGAGGATTTTGAGAAAATTCTACTAACATCTTCCCCTCATCAGCATCTGTAAGTTATCCTATTTGGAACTGAGCATGCTTGTGACTCCGTGATTCGGCTGTACAAGAAGTGTTTTTACAAGTTACTGACCAAACAAAGCTTTCAGTCATGAGGTTCATGACTCCTGGCCTACATTTTAGAAGCCTTGGAGTAGCATCAGAAAGAGGAGGACACTAGCTTAATCATTTGTGCACCTTTTAAAAAACTGTGCATTCACTTTATGCTAAATGGATTGTACTGCAAGGTACACTGCCTTCATTGAGAAGTATCTCTTGAGAATTTATGTTAAATATTAAGAACTAATTTACACACATACACATGTAAACATTCTGCCTGTGTAGGTCCTGGATGAAAGCTTAAGGGGGGAAGAGAAAGAAGCCATCCGTGAAATCAAATGTACTAAGCAAAGCTGAAAATTGTTGTTTGTTCTGGAAATAATGAACTACAGCTTGAAAACACTTCCTTACCATTCACATTTGCAAAGCCCTTGATTTCAGATAATTACTTGCAAAAGTACTTCTGTGCTTGTTTAGCTCCACCACATACAGACTTGGCCGAGCTCTGAAAGTGCCATGACTATAATCAAAGTATGTAAAATAGACCTGCATAAACCTAGTTGTTTTTTTTCTTTTCCTTTGAAGATTTTTATCTGACTTGAATGCCCATGATGGGATGTATTTTCAGGTAGATATGCCTATCACTCAATATATTTATAGAACTGTAATTTATTTGCTTCTTGCTCCCTCCTCCTTTGCGGAGCAGTCTGAATTAGGTCAGAGTTTAAAATTTCCTATCTCACATCCTCTGAGGGGGATATTATGTGCTTCATTGGAAACATGGTGTGCAGCATTTCAATCCATGCTTTCTGTGGAAAACTACACTTTCCACCTCCTTTCCAGTCATCTGTCTGGTCCCAGTAATGTATCTGAGAGTTTTCCTGGGAGAAAAGAGATAGAACACAACTTCTAACATGCTCTGAGTGCACTTGAACATCACTGCAACCTGGATTTTGGCTCTAGCTCCACCTAGATACTTCAATACTGCATTGTTAGCAGCTTGACACACAACTTCAGCTGATGAGTGTTGATTCATAAAAATAACACGCAGTGTGAGAGGTAGGAGGCTTCGTCACTGAAGAGGTTACTCTGAATTGCTTGGGCTTTTGAGAGGCTGTTAATGGCTGTTTCTACGAGTTATAGACAGTAAGAACAAATGGATTTGGCATACTTTGTCCCATAAGGTAGTAAGCAAAACAAACAGGACCCACCACCACTGTGAGAAGAGGAAGATGACCTTGGGAAGATAGTGCCTGGAAAGCAGCAGGAGAACAGAGCTTACAAGGCAGGATGATATTTCTACAGAATCTCCCTCCTTTTTTTCAGTCACAGAACTCAACCTGGGGATAATTTCTTCTCAGAAATAGATCCAAGTCTGCATAGTGGTCCGGAACCAAGAGTACAATCTTATCTCTTCAGCCTTTAGCCATATCAGTGGACATTTTCTCTTATAAACCTGGGACAGGGAAACCACTCAGATTAAATAATCCATGAGGTATTTGTTTGAAGCGTGTGGACATACAGAAACATACAAAGGCTTTGTACAGAGTCTCATGTTGCTGCTTTTATGAAAGCCATTTCACATTTTTTACTAGCCTCTTCTCTATTTTTGTGTCCTTTCTGTGGTGTGACTTACCTGCACACTAGTTGGTGGCCATTTTAGAGCAGCATTTCCTTTTCACAATCATTTCCATGAATCTTAGGCTTCAGGCCTTTCAGGCACTTATAACAATATGGGTGCATGGTAGTTTTGCACTGATGCCCTGCTGTGATATTATGACCACTAATGAATGTGAAGATGTAGCTGATATATGTAGCAGTGCTTAGTGTCAGATTTTCCACAGCACACCCGTGCATTAAAGGAATTTAAATAGTTGATGATGAAAGTGATGGCCAAAGGCCGAATCACTGCTGTGGTACGTAAGGGGAATCTGTTTACCCAGCATCCATGAAAATTAGCAGTACTATATAATTATTTAATAAGTACTTCATAAATGTTGTTTATCTTGATTAACCAGCATGTTACTTTATCTGTTAATGAGTAGACTTCCCTGTTATTCAAACATACACAAGTCTCCAGACCATATGTTTTCATACTATGCAGTTTTTTAGAGGAAGTGTTGCTGCAGCAGAATCTAGGCCGCAAGCAGGCCATTATAGAAATGAACTTTGGCTTCTTGCAGAAGGCAAATCACAGATGTTTCTCCAAGTGGCTCGACCTCATTCTCTGGCCTTTGGGGACTGAGCAAGTGCTTTCTTCCGGGAAAGACATCCAGCTTCAGTCAAAAATAGCATGTGATGGAGAACTTCATGTATCCTATCCACCTCCTATGATTGTGTCCTGGGTTCAGACTGGGTTTCCTTACTTGCAAAATTGCATGTCCTACTTTAGGCTGGACACTGTCAGTTGTCAGTCACATCTACTCAGCTGCACTTGGTAAAATTGCTTCGTAATTTTATGGACTTTGCTGCGACATGGTGAAAGTTAAGTGTTGATCTCTTTAACAGGCTAGTGTATTCCTTGTTTTACTGGTTTCTAATGTTAACATCTGTCTAACATTTAACTTCGGTTGTCATTCACAGTCACATGTGCATATCTATAACAACCTTTTGAGAAAAGTATGAACCAGTTATAAACTGCTGAAATAATTTCTTTGCGCTATTTCAGGTATCACCTATCAAGGTAACCCACCTTGTCTTAAACCTATTTGGAAAACAAACTCGATCCTAAACTTTTGTGTTACAAACACCTTCTTATTACATCTTTTGGTTTTCTGCTGTGCTCTTGCCTTTAACTGCTTTCTCATGTTAGTCCCTGAGCTGCTAATGATCTGACTCTGTTCTAGTCATGCAGGACAAGGACTCTTCTCTAAGCTGTATTCAGGGCCAGAATTTCTTCTTAGAATAGCATAAAATTGGAAGATTTGCTGAAGCCATTGATAACCCAGCTCTAACTTTTCATAAAAACTTAAAATTGAAAATACATAACTGAGGGAAGCGCAAGCAGATTTCTTTTTTTCTGCTGTTAGAAATTTTATTTAGGACAATTCCAGCTCACACTTTGTAGGGAAAGAAAATGTTAAAACTTTGTAAAGTATCAGAAATATTTTTATTTAGCTTCTATGTCACCCAAACCAAGATTCAAACTTCTTGAAATATCAATATACAAATTGGCATTTAAAACAGGGAAAGAATTTGTTCCTTATAAATATCAAAACTGAGAATTTCAATGTTTTCAAATAAATAAAACGTTTTAAAAAAGTGAAATCATGAAACAGTCAGTTTTGTCAACCCATGTTTCTTTTGAGCAGTTGTCTTCCCAACTCTGCTGTTTAACCACACTTTCCATCATTCAGAAGCTAAAGGAAAGTATTTCCCCTGCTCAGTAACCTCTTGTTCCTTTAAATTAAGTTCTGAAAACACACTGTTTCAGGGAGTGTGTTTTTCCTCTGTTCACATTCAACACTGTGGAAAGCAACATTTGTACGCTTGAGAAGTTGTGCTTGTTAACAATTCTAGATAATGATTTAAAATTACAACAGCCCTCTAGAAGGGTGTGAATCTCCCACACTTTAAGTTTTGAGATTACAATAAAACCCCTGCATGCTCACCACTTTAAAGGTTTTAATAAACAACAGTGAAAAAAAAAAAGGAGTAGCTCAGACAAGTATGTAACTCCCTACAGCTTGGGACATGCAAGCCCCTTTGTAGGTGGATCCCTTTTCTTAAATGTTGGTTGGGTAAAGCTCTTACTTATCTTGATGTTAGAAAGTAGGAAGTGGATAATTCAGGAAAGGATAAATCCAAAACTCTTTGTTTCATTGTCAGGTACTCAGCCTCGACTGACTTCAGAGGAACTTTGACTGAAAAGCTTAAACTTCTGCTGCAGCACAGAAGTAACCACTAAAGATATAAATTCTTAGTAATGGAGAATGATTTGTTGGATTTTCTTTTTTTCTTTTAATTAGAGATGATAAGACCACAGTCCTGAGCTCAAGTCTTGAAGTCAAATGCCCTCTACTGGCCACGAACTGGCTTTCGTATTGTTAAAAAAAATGTTCAGTACAAGAGTTTGTCCTAAGAAAAACTTGTGTTTACCCGCAGTCTTCTTAGCTTTTTTTTGCAGTTGCTGTCTGGTAAAGCAGGTCAGATTATTGGGTTACATAGGTTATCCCTGTTCTTCAACAGATGGTCGTTGTTTGTCAAATCTTCAAACTGTGTGTCTCAGAAAAGAAAGCAGAAAATTATTGTAGTTTTTGTGACAGTGTAGCTTGATGCCCACACTAAAATCAGGACCAAGATACAAATAAGCTAAGCAATATCCCATACAAATGTGTCCCGAAAAACTTGCAAGTATGATAAAAAAAAAGAAAATATGTGACGTGTCCAAGGTCATGACAGAAAAAAAAGTCTATGATAAGGTCAGGATTTCAAGCAAAATTAAATGAGTTTGCACCACCTGCAACAAATGAGACAAATCAGACTCTAACACACCCTAGTTGAGGTAGAGAGTGAAAGGAAGAGTGGAAGCATGCTTATTCACGCAAACTATGAATGTATGAGGACATTTCTCTTCCTGGATGGAGCAGTGACATGACTTTACCTTCTAATACATGGCCACAACTTACTACCTCTCCAACTACATCTTTTCCTTGAGAATGTGTTTAGAAACATTAGAAATTTTGGAAATTATGAAATGGAAGGGACTCCATGATGAGCAGCGAGCTTATAGTCAAAAGCTTATTTTTCACAGCTTATCATGAAATTGATCAGTTAACTTCTACATTTTTTTTCTGTGTGTTAGTCTGATAGGAAATTGTAGTTTGGGATGTGAAGAACAGACTTGAATTTTCCAGGGTTATGGTTTTAGAGTTACCATTACTTAGAAGGCCACAGACCTAAAGCAATGTGGCAGCTCACCAAATGCACCTTTCAGCTTCTACGAAGTGATAAGGCTACATGCTCAGGTTTTCATGAGAACCCTGTCTGAGTTACCCGCTCAAGCCTCATTGAGTAGGTTTTAGCGTTATTATTACTTTCTCCAAAATAAGATTGGAATTACCTTTCCCAGGCCCTATAGCAACTACATGCATGACAATCACAGTCTTGTCCTACACGTTGATATCTCCTGAATGATACCAACACTTCACACCATGCTGGAAATTATGAGGAATGGTTTGAGGGCTGCTGCTAAGAGTTTTGACCAGACTGCTGAGCTTCTTGTGTGCTGGAGCAGATGAACTTCTCTCCAGTTCAATATTTGGCTTTTTGCTTGTATGGGCGACTTCCTCCTCTGCCACTCAAGTGCTAGGTACCTTGCTTTAGATAGCAATGCTGTCTGCAATTTTCTTCAAGTAATAGGAGCCAGAATTCACTATGATAAGCATACTCCTTCTCCTGTTCATGAATAAAATATCTAGGATATTTGATCAAAGACAAAACAGTAGAAATTCCAGAAGAACAATGGACCAAGACATGTCAGGTGATCAAGAAGATTCAACTAGGAACTGAATATGACTCTAAAATGATACAAAGACTTGTTGGACATTTAAGTTTTCTTTTACCTTTTGTTAAAAGTACAATTGATGTGCCGAAGCCAATGTATCTGGCAATATCAGCTAAATGTAACTTTTGCTTTACACAAGAGACAGATGACCTTCGTGAGGGTGCAGCATGCACTCTCTCTGTCCATAGAACAGCAGTGAGGGTGGCAGACCTGTCACTCTCTGCCACTTGGGCTGGGCTGTAACCATTCTGGAGGCTGCAACCCAGAGAGGAGTTTCAGCTATGAGTGCTGAGCTCACTGGATGTTTGCCATCTCTGGTCTGAGAGCTGCTTGGCATGCAACACTGGAGCCAGTGTGAGGAGGATTTATTGAGTGAAAGAGGATTGTACCATTCTCCTGCGCTGTCAGCCCAGCTTGTTAGAGCCTTATATAACCTGGGAGGTACTTCAGGAGAGAAACTGCACAGTCTTCCCTGACAGGGGCTTTGACATGCTGCCACGTTCCCATAATCAGCTATACCCACTTGTTACCCTCCTTTGATCTGTTTTGACATGGTTTTGCTCAGTGCAACTTTTTTGTGTGTGGATTTCCCCTTTACTGCATGGCAAAGGGTATAAGGATTGACCAACAGCCTGCCTTGGATTTCACTAATGTTTTCCAGAGACAGGCAGTGAGATGACCCTGCTCCTGCTGCGCTGACCAAGCAGTCATCAGGGTATGAAAAATTCCTGGAGGAGGAGCAATGATTTCTTACATTGTCTGTATTTAAGTATGTGTTGTTTCTCCCGTGGATTAAATCTGCCCTTTAATTGTAACTGCTAAAAGCAGAAATGTGGTGGGCTGGCACTTTTTTGCAGCTGTAACAGCCAGTCTCCAGAATAGCTGGTGAGACTGTTTTCATGGAAAGCACCGGCATGTAACAGCAAATGCTAGAAAATAGGATGTACAGAATAGTAGAGAAAGGAGGAGTTTAAAAGCAGTGCTTACAGCACTTCTTTCAGCAGAAGCCCTTTCAGAATGGCAAACAGAATGGTAGCAAATTCTTGCAAGTTATTGTCAAGGGGTTTCATGACATTATCTTTTTAGGCAGAGGAGCCCCAGCCGCATGTCTGCCATTGGACCCTCTGGTCAGACTTGTACACCGCTGTGACTGTTGAGGGCTTCTCTGACCGCATAGCATCTGTCGCTGCTGAGGTCCTCGGAAATGAACTCCCTAGTCAGGTTTGAGGGCCACAGCCTCAGATAGGGTATACAAGGCTGATTTATGGCCAACAGTCCAACTCTGTGGAAGAAACTTCTTCGGGATCAAGTAACATATCTGAAGGCACACATATGTAATTTTACCTTCAGTTTAAAGGTTGCTTAATTCACATGGTTGTCTCCTCTTCCTGCCACTCTAATGTGCTTTTTCTAGGAAATGCATGTTCCTATCACTTCCTCATGAGATACACATCTCCCTACTCCAGACTAGTAGTGATGTCCTCATAACATAAGTACACCATTTTTTCTACAGCTTCTGTTTCGTGAGTTTACTGTGTGATACGGAACAAATTTGTCAAGACATATGGCTTTAAAAGGTTTCTCAATATATCTGCACGTTACTTTCACCAACAGAAGAAACATGGGTAAACCAACATGACATTTACAGGCTTACCCTGTACCATTTTCCCGTTGATATTTTCTTTTGGGGTTCAGATCATGATCTTCTGAGTTTAAGACAGCTGAAGATAGTTTCTGTAGCAAATTTCTGACCCTGTCTCTCCTGTACAGAGACAGTTTATTTATTTTTTGTAAACTGGAGTCCTCAGTTATGAAACTTTTTTCTCTTCTTCCTTTTGTGCTTATGTTTATATTTTACATTCATAGAATCATACAATAGTTAGGGTTGGAAAGAACCTTAAGATCATGTAGTTCCAATCCCCCTGCCATGGGCAGAGACACCTCCCACTAAACCATATCACCCAAGGCTCTGTCCAACCTGGCCTTGAACACTGCCAGCGATGGAGCATTTTCAGCTTCCCTGGGCAACCCATTCCAGTGCCTCACCATTCATCTTAAGCCTCCCTGCACTCTCCCCCTGAGGACCTCAGATAGATTGGTTTTAAGCCTTATTGTGAACATCTGGTTTAGCTGTCCTTTGGCTAAAGTATTTTTTGTGTTTCCAGACTACCACCCAGAGAAACACTCTGAGGGGCAGTTTTTCAACCATCTAAATGAATGCTGGTGCTGCTGCTTTATAAGTAGGCAGCCCTGACCACGTGGGCTGAATTTCTTATTTAGCAAATTTTTCACAGATACCTGAATGTGAGCCTGAACTGAGTGCATGTAAACATAACCTGCAAGTCAGCATGAAAGAAGGAGAAAGCATTTTGATGACACCCCTTGATGACAGCTGAAAAGAGAGATTTTGACATTGCATGGACAGGACCATAGGCATGTTCCAAATGCAGCAGCCTGTGTAGAGGGGGACATTCAGAGAAGAAGAAAAATAGAAAGGAAGTAGGGATTCTGGATGTGACTCTTGGGCTAGGAACAGCTTGGAGAGACAGGGTCATCTAGAGCCGTGTTTACAAGAAAGGATCCTTGAAGGATCAGTGACTTCACTTGAACCCTGCTAGTCAATACCCGTTGATGGTCTGAGCTCTTACCAGGTGTGTTTGGGTTATTGCAGTAAGCAGGCTCAAGGCTTCCTCTGATCTGGAGAGAGCTCAAAACAAAATAGTGAGGTTAGATACAAAATGCTACCCAGGCCACCCTGACATGCCCCCAGCTCCATCTGGTGAAGAGTCTAGCTCCTCTACACAGATTAACTGAGGTGCTAGAAAAACCTAACCCCTCCAAGTTTGTGATGGGGTTTTTTTGTGGGTTGTTTCTTTCTTTGTTTGGTTTTGGTTTGGGTTTGGGTTTGTTTTTTTTTTAATTATTTGTTTGCTTTCTTGTTTGTTTGTTTTATTTTGTATTACTCAAAAATTGTCATTTCTGGCACATCCTGCAAAATCTTAATTTAATCCACAATGGGTTAAATGCCCACTGTGTGGCATTTTACAGCACAGAAAGCAGCAGAGTTAGACAGACTGTACTGTAGGCATGCAACAGGTATGAGCCAGTATCTCTGAGGCCTAAGAGCACTTTAAGCTTTTGAAATGAAGCCAGATTTTAATCATTCTTTCCTAAGGCTAATTCTGTGAAGGTAGCCAAGTGCTAGTTCTCGTACTGTTTTAATTTATCAAGCTGAACATCATAGCACACACCATCACTTCTTAAGATTGGAGAAAGAAGAGGATAAGGCAACAACAGCAAATCAAAGTATAGAACTTAAACACAGTGAGAATCTTGGTAAAAGGGCATCTCTCCGATCTGAAGATTAACCCTGCTGTTTTCTCTTAAAATGTCAGCTTGCTGCCTTTCCTTTTGTTTGGGTTAGTGACTAAGAGCTTCACCCATTGGTGGGAAAGTCAGTTCTCTCTGACATATTCTTGATCTGCAGAATCAGTGCAAACAGGGGCCACGGCACCCAGTGTCAGAGCAGAATGGGGATACATTCAGATAAGGAGCATTGTGGCAGTGTGGAGCAGGCACCACCCTGCTAACAAACATCCCAGCTAAGTGCTGGCAGGACAAGGTCTGGAGGAACTAAATTTTCATCAGCATGCCCTATTACCTCCTTGGAGGGCAAGCTCTGCTGGACCTCACGTGGAAGTGTCATGCATTATCACCTGCCTTCCTCTAATCATGGTCCTTGCAGGGCATGAGTCCCTGCAGGTGGTTAGGGCTGAACAAGGAAGCTGTGCATACTGGTAGCCACTTCACCTGGAAAATGAGTCACAAAATGGAGACACCCTTTAGCTCCACAGCCCTGGCCAATCCTTTATTGGCACCCAAAATGTAAACCAGCCAATTGATCATGCTTTGCTTCTGAGAGAAGGGCTTGCAGAGATGGGTAAACCCAAGGATATCATGTGGACAGGGATACAGGAGCTTGAGAGACAATGCTTGTTCTTCCCCAGGGCCAAGAGCCTTCCCAAAAGAACACTTTGCCACCTGACTATCCACTGCTGCCAAATGTGGCCTTTTTGACAGCAAGAGAGGTCCTCCGAGAGGGGTGGATTTTTACCTGTTTTATCATGTACTGGTTTTTAAAACAGTGGGTTTTTTAAAACTGGTTTATTGTGAACTGAGAGATACTCAAGACTTTAGGGAAGATTATTTCTAGGGATATTTCTTCCAGGTGGTCATAAGACACAGCAGGCAATATGCAGTTGTTGGTGAACAGTATCTGAAACCTGAATGGCAAGGCTTTTATTAAAATAAGATACTGAGGTAGGAATCTGAAAGAGCTGGGAAGAAAGTACAGTCCTGCGGTTGTCCTTATAGATAATATTTCTTAGAATAATCACAACAAAAGCAAAAATTTTACAACAATCAAATCACTAGCTGTGTTAATCAGTGACACACTGACATAGGATTATTTAGTTATATTTATGCAAACTATTTTATTATAATGCAAAGTGTTCAGTAATATCACTGAATCATTGCTGGAACTTCACTTATTACATGTGTCTGGCTGTTCCTGTGAAAGGCAAGGTCTTTTCTAAATAGAGGTGAAAATAGAGGACAAAGTCTCCATTTGCTAACATCAGTGCACACTATAAGTGTGGTATTGCCTTGTACTGAGCTTTAAAGAAGCTATCCAATGAAAAATATGACTCAGTGAGTTGCAACAACTCCAAAACCAAATAATATCTTGGCAAAATGATGTTTACACAAAAATATTTATACATCGAGAAAGCTTGCTTTTTACTTTCACCTTGGAAGTGTCATTTCTGTAACTTGTGCTTTTATTTTTGTGACACTGCACAACCACAGTAATGCAAGGTGAGTGTAAAAGCACTGAAAATGGACTAGACCAATCCAAGGATCATCACTTGCAGCACTGGCACCATGCCCATGGACTCATTTTCAAAGCGTTCAAAATGTACAAACCACAGGGCGTTGTGCAGCCAACATCAAACAAAGTGCCTGGCATCAGCGAGCTTTTCCTAAGCCCTTTCATGAAAGTGGGCTATTACAGTGAAAACAGAATGATGCTTCTGACTGATATCTTAGAAAAACAGGATGACTTATTGTGCACCTTCAGCATAAACATATAACTAGCCTCTTAAATCCTTGACAATCGCTTATTCATGAGAAATTTATCTTTACATGAGATCATTAAAAACGTGGAAGTAATAAATAAACAGACACTGAAAACACATTTTAAGGAAACAAACCAATTAAACATTATAAGTAAACACTTGACTAGCTTTCCAGGGAAGGAAAATTCATCAACACTTAAAGTCTTTTTTTATGGAAGGTCGGAGGAGAAACTGTCCTGTAGGTTGTATTGGGCACTTGTGGCAGTCTCTTCCACATTCAAAATTAAGGACTTTGGCAACTCTCTCTCTTTCTTTGTTTTCCATTGTAGGCATGGAAAGATTTAAAAAACAGTAACTACAGCTGAGATAGAAACGGTACTTCTTTCTGAAAACATCTCAGATTTAAACATATTTTGCTGTTTTGCAGTGCATTCAAACCAAAGCTCTCTGTGCTTAAAGAAAGGAGACAGATTATAGTATCTTTCACAGTCACAGTGGAGAACAAATACATGTTGAGTGTACAGCTGAAAGGATCCATGTTCAAATATATTTAAATACCTGCCATTAGTGCAGGTCAAGCAAAAAATCTTGGTTACTAGCTTTATGGGCTTTTTGAGGCCCAGCTTCTGCCACTGCTACTGTTGAAGCTCTTCTATTTCTATAAATGCACAATATTCAGGCTAGAGAAAGAACAAGCAAGGTTTTTTTTATTTTCAGGGACGGGTGGGGACTTACACATAGCAGGAGAATTAGGCTCACTTTCTAGTATGTCCTGGGTCCGAGTTATAGACTCTGCCTCCCTCCTGATTTTTGACAAAAGTCCAAACCGGCTTAACTCACATCTCTTTTCTATGGAAACCGCGCAATGAACTATCAGATGCTAGCGCACTTTATCTGGTTACTTGAGACACCCAAGTGATACAATTGTATTTGATTAGATAGCTGTATACTGGATGGACATTCTAGGATTTAATTTCCTTTCCCCTGAAACCTTTTAAACAGCTATATGTAGAAGGATAGCACGAATAATTCTATCAGCCCTTCACTATCAGTGATTGCTTGTCAAGCTGTGGCTTTGTGCCAGAGACTTTGAGGAAGGCTGGATCCAGGAGGAACTGTTGCTAAAGGTTCAGCATCACACTGGTGCTGCTGTTTCTCTTTGGTGTTACTTGCATTTTTGGAAAATGTATGACTGCTTTCCCACAGAGAGGAGCCAGAACTATTAACCTTGCAGGAACTACATTGACTTCACACAGAACTAAGGGCAGTCCAGAGAGCATTGCAAAACTACCCCAGTGGTCCACTGTGAAGGCAGCTCAGCAGCACACAAACTGGAATGCAGAATACAAGGACAAGCCAGCCAGAGTCAAACCTTGGAATACCTCAAAGCAGAGGCATGTGGGGTGAAAATGGATTCTGTTTTGAGAGCCAGCGTTGGCTAGGAGCCCCTGACATCCGCACAGGGAAGACGCCACCGTGAGTGTGGCCAAGGAAAGGCAGCTATTTTTTCATGTGCTCAGTTTGCCAAAACCTCCAAGCTCACTCAGCAGCTCAGGTCCAGCTGAGCTTGTTAGCTCCAGCCCAGACCTTACCTGACTCAATGTTCATTCTTGTCCTCAGTATCTGTGAATTTCTTATGATGCTTGATGTTTGATGTAAGGTAGAGTGTTTGCATGTGCCCATCTCTAATAATGCGCCACACCTGAGGTTTTTAATCTCCTGGGCAATACATATTGCAGAATAAACTCCAGCTGAACTGCTGCAGATAAAAATGACTGAACCAAAACAGAGTCAAGGCAAAGAGGAAGATTTTATCCTGTACTAAATAGGGAAATATCTGTCTTATTTTGAGTTTAGAAAAACAGCGGTGTCTCTAACACTCCTTCCTTATCTCAAATAATGAAGAGTTGATGCAAGAGATCTGTATTTCATCTCACACGCGTATGATCTAAACTATATTGCTTTACATACAGTGCACCTCACCATTATGCTTGAGTTTTACACAGATGTGCATGGTTTTGATTACTTTCTCCTCTGTAGCATGAGCAGGCACTGTGGGACAACAACAGGCCAGTAGGTTTAAATAAACTTGGAGATGCGTAATTTCTACTGCATAGCTCTCATGCATGGAACGACTCAATGTGCAACTGTAGAAGGGGCATAATTTGAGTCATCTTAGAGAGGCAGAGAAGAGATTGAGAGCAGCCCTGCAGAGAAGGACTTGGGGGTGATGGTCGATGGAAAAATGAACATGAGCCGGCAGTGTGCACTCGCAGCCCAGAAAGCCAACTGCATCCTGGGCTGCATCAAAAGGAGCGTGACCAGCAGGTCGAGGGAGGTGATCCTGCC
>JANRGW010026213.1:0-15607 GCA_024733675.1 Psilopsiagon aymara | reverse complement strand
GGTGGTGAGGCACTGGAATGGGTTGCCCAGGGAAGTTGTGAATGCTCCATTCCTGGTGGTGTTCAAGGCCAGGTTGGGCAGAGCCTTGGGTGGCATGGTTTAGTGAGAGGTGTCCCTGCCCCTGGCAGGGGGGTTGGAACTAGATGATCTATAGGTCCTTTCCAACCCTAACTATTCTATGATTCTGTAGCAAGCAATTAATTTTGGTAATTAAGGTCTCATGTTTAGTAATGTTCAGCTGCATGCAGCACTATTGTAAACAAGTACACAAAGCTGTTGATGCAAGCGTTGCTTACAAGAGTAAAAATCTAATTACTGTTTTCATCCTGTTGAGTTTCAGAATATAGAGAAGAATCACTAAGATTTCAGCCTCCACTTCTCAGCAAATCAGATATTAAATATATGCCCAAAAGCATATCAATGTTTTTCCTCATTTACAAATGAGAATATGGAGATATCTGATGATCTTTGTTCCATTTTGCAGCAGAAAATTGCCACTGACATAAAATCAAAGTTGTTGGAGCAATCTTAATAAAAACATTTTCTTCTTCTTCTTTTTCTGTAAAAATTAATAAATAAAAATCTTTTTCTGTGTCTATGAAAACCTTCATGAGAATCTGAGTTCCTGAGATTTCCATTTTTCAGCAGAGTCTAGATCTCATTTTTAGGCCACAGCATCCAGAAATTACTGCTCTGTGGTTTTTGGTAGGGCGAAAGTAACACAGTATGGCTGCTATGTGACTGCCATAGTGTCTTTTGTTCTAAGAGCAGTAGATTCTTTGAAAAGTGGAAAGTAAGTATGCTATTGAGAGACCAGAAATAATACTTGAAAGCTAAATTTTCCCTTCAGTCACTTTCCATCAATATCCTTCTGTCAGTCCTAATAAAAACTGAACACACTTCATAGTGCACTTGTAATAGATTTCTTTTCTGTGAAGTCCTTTAGAATACATTTCTTCAGGGTAAAAAACCATGGAAAGATTGGATGGGTAGAGTATGTGGCATAGAACCAGTTGCAAAGATAGGAGATTGGAAAAATGTCTGATTGCATTTACAGCTTAATTTTGTGACAACAAATTCTCAGTGTCAGTGGCTCAAGTAATATATGTATTCTTAGAGTGTCTTATCTCCCTTTTGTGAGGCTGGAAACTCATACTGAAATTGTCACTTAACTAGCCTGTGATGCTCCTGTTCATCTCTTCCAGACTCAGACTGGTGGTACAAAACATGTTATAAGCTCCTTGGGTCCATCACTGCCATTCACTGTGTCTTTCTGCACTGATTATATTTGCCACCACCCCCCCTCTAAGGCACATTAGACCGTCAAGTCAATGCCCCAGTGCTGATTTTTCCTTTGTTCCTTGTAGACTGAGAAATATGGAAGGAAGGAAAGAGTAGAAATAAATGAAGATAGAGAGAGGAAGAATGAATAGTAGAAAGAAATACTAAGCAAAAAAAGCAAGACAGCAAAAAGGAAAATCAAGCAAAGAAGAAAGAAAATGCAAGTAAGAAGGAAAGAAATAAGAAGAAAGAAGAACTAACCACAGAGGCCCAAATAGTCTCTTGCAACTTGGTTTCAGCGGGGTTTCTTCAGAAAGCTGTTTAGCCCAAAGGGTAATATCAGTAGATTCCCACAATGTCTTGATGGATTAGTGTTAATGACCCATGTCTTGATCTTTTCCAGTATGTTTCACAAGTTTTACACTGGGCAACCCCAGAATTGACTTTGAAGTGGACCCCAGTTTTCCTTAGCTCTGAATTAGCTTCTGGCAGTGGCTTATTTTGGTGGGGGCAAGAGTGGATTTGGTTTTATGTTTTTAAGCAACACAGAGCTGGAATATTTGTGCTTTATAGGTTAGTCATCAGCTACTTAAGCTTCATTTGAATTGTATATAAACAGCTCCATTCACTAAACACAGCTTTGTTCCTCTGCTGAAAACTTGAGGCACATATTCATAAGAGAAATAAAGTTCTTATTGTGTAATATCAGGCCATTAGGGATTGAGTTTGAGGATCTGTCATCCCCAGCTCTGAAAGCATGCACTGCAATGCTGAAGTGAGTTAGTGAGAGAAGACTTCTGTCTGTGAGTTGTAATGATCTCCCTTGCTGTACGGGCTGAAACAGAGGAACTGTGGCACATGCTGCATTAGGCAGTTACACGTGGCAAAGGAAAAAGCAGGTTTATGATGTATATTGGGATTCAAGTTTGCCTTCAGTGCCTAAACCATCCCAAAGACTGTGTGGCTATGAACACTATATGGCCAGTGCTTTGCATCTATATGTCTCAGTGTCAGGTACAGCAGGGCTGATAGTGTCAGATACGTCAGGGCTTATAGCGTCACTCTGAGCTTTACCTAGGATTTGCTCTGGCAGTGACTTGAATCCACTATGTGGCATTTGGCTCTGCATATATTCTATATGTCATCTTCCATAGGTTTTGCTTTTTTGGCATGGTGCACAACTAAGTACCAGCATTCTCTCACAAAAACAAAGTCTCAGTTTCCTGCAGTATTCCCAGAAGCCTGACTTGATACTTCCAGGGCATGCAGAGTTTGAATATTCATTTGCCTTATAAACATGCAACCTGCCATTTCAAGTCAGTTGTAGAGCAGCTATAAAGCTAAAATAAAAAGGCTGATTCTTGATGACACATCCCTGATTCAGTTGGTCTTGAAAAAGCAAGAAGTTTCTTTGCCTAAACTTGCCAGTGGAAACCTGTCACTGTTTGGCGGTTAGTAATGAAACGCTTTATTAAACTTCAATTGCTTTTTGAAACTGAATGGTTTCGATTGCCACACAAAATGAAACTGCAGTCATTTGCTCAATGGTAGGATGTTGGCTAGCCAATTCATTCAAAAATACATTGTAGCTGTAGTAAACATAAACATTGTATTCTAATTGGATATATAATAGAAGTCTGATTTCCACCTCAAACAAGTACATGCCTGTTCTACTGTTTCTTGCATTCAACCAGAACACAAAAATCCAAAAATATTATAGTAAGCTAAATTGATTGGCTTGCCTAATAATAAAACAGAAGGAGCATGCAAGGAAATTAACTCCTTTGACTGCCTCTCATTCCCCTTTTTCAAGTGAAAGATAGGCAGCATCTTCTTTGCTAACACATACTAATTTCTCACTAACAGCCTACTGAAGTGCAAACAACCTTTCAAGGTTCTTTTGAACGCATTTTATTCATTGAAGTCAGCATACTTTTTTGTTGCTGCTGTTGTTGTGTGCCACATTACATTAATACCTGCCTATGAAAAGGAACTTCACTGCAGGAAAAAGGCTGATAACCACATAAACTGAAAATGTCAATCAGTCTGAAAGGTCACAAGACAGAAACCACATAAAATGTTAGGTGGTTAAAATAACTGTGAGCTCAACAGGAGCAACGGCCTTGTCAAGAGTTTTGGAGCAGTGTCTGATCTTGCATTTGTTAGCAGCATCTGTATAGCAAGTGTGCTGTGTCCAGACGCCTTGACTAGTGCCTGTCTGAAGTTGTGGTAGCATGGGATGCTGGGCATCTATTTGAAAAAAAAGGTAAGATTCATGAGTTGTTATGTGATGCCAGCAAATTCTGAACCATTTGGAAGCTTTGCTGAGTCTGGTGTGCACTGCTGTGCATTCAAAAAAGCCTGAAAGTGGTCAACATGGTTTTCACAGCTTTATGTTTTCCACTGCCCATGTTGTCTGAAGTTCACTTTCTGCAAGGTGTGACTCTAACAAAAGCTTTTTTGCAGGTTCATGAGACAGAGTGCAGTTTTACACTCACTGCTTTTGTCCATGATTTGACACCAATTAGAGCTTACTGCTCTATTTTCTGATTCTCACACAGTTTCTGAACTATAGTATTGTCTTTTCATCTTTCCACTGCTGTGTCTTCATTAGCCTCTTGAACTATGCTGAAAGCTGGCTTAATTATGATGCTGCTGAGTCCTTTTTTCAAGTGCAGGAGCGCATTAAAGGACTGAAAGGGAGTGAAATTCCTCCAAGGGAACCATGCTATTTGTCCCTGTTGTACTGCAGTCATAAGAATGGGGAAATCCCAAACTGACAGAACACATTGGGATACACATACCAAAGTAAAGGTTTGAAAGACTTCATCTGCTCTGACACAGAAGAACTAGGGAGCAGTGATCCAAAGCCAAGCAATGTCTTTGAATGTTATTGATAGTTGGTGCCTCTAAGTCTGACAAACTTTATTTTGAAATTACTTTGTAAATAGATTATTTTTTTTTTTCAGATTTTAGTCCAGATTGAGAATAATCTCATTAAATCAGTGTATTTCAGAAGTGTTTGCCACACTGGAACATCAAGAATATATTCTTGCAACATGACAGCTCTCCAAAACTGACCTACCTATATTCCAGAAAGAAAACAAAGGAAGACAATGAAAAATTGTGTTCTGAAGATGACTTTTGGAATCTTTTCTACCCAAGAGGGTTCTAGTAGGAAACTTCCTCCACTCTAACACTGAATAAGTACTGGAACCCACAAAAATTGACATTTCTAGCTGATGAAGGTTCCTTCATCCTATTCCTTTAGATTCAAACACAACTTTGATTTAAACAGAGTTTGGATTGAAAACAAATTGCTTCAGAACAAAGAAAAGGAAAATAAAAAAAAAAACCAACAACAACCAAAAAACAGGGGTCAGGATCAGCCTGGACTACGCACAGATGTGTTCCCCATAACCCAGTTTTGAGATTAGGCTTTCCAGGAATCTCATTCAGTCACACTGGAGCCATGTTTTGGATTTGGCAGAAGCTGCTGAAGCCCAGTGAGTGAAATGTTGTTTCATCAGTTCAGTTTCAACCAGCTGTAATAACTAACATGATCAGATCTGGGGAGAGATAGAAGCCCTGCAAAGGTAAATAGAACTATTTTCAAAATAGTTACACTTACAAATGTTAGTGGAATACCTTTAGAAGGAAATACTTCTACAGGGGACACAAAATCATGACTGCAACTAAAGAAGGATGATTGGAGTTAACAATTTCATTCTCTTGGCAGGATGTGTGCTGATAGCTATAATTTATAATTCTGGAGCCAAATCAAGGAAACTCATCATGATGCATCTGCAGAGTTTTGAATATGTATGGAGTGAGCATGTGTGCTTTCCTGAAAGCTTTTCCTAGAAGAAAAATTCATTGCAAAGATTTATACATCTATTGTGTCATCTTTTGACACGGCTGATGAAAATTCAGGCATAACCCCATGCAGGAGTTTTGGTTGGAGAGTATATATTGGCAGAAAGGAAGAGAAAATGTTGAAAAGAAAATGCTCATTGTGGATCCTTAAGCAATATTTGGCAAATATTAATTCCCATTCCCAAATGAATTTATTAAAAAAAAAAAAAAAAATGGTTTGCAATTTTTTCTTCTTTTTTCTCTTTTGAATAGTTGCATTCTGCATATAAAAGTATAGTAAAAATAGCAGATGACTGCAGTTATGGGCTCTTGAATCTTCTCATGTAAACTAAAAATGAAAACATTCAAGTATTTTCATTTACTTAGTGGGTTGTTTGGTTTTTCATCGGGTTTTGGGGTCTGTTTGGTTTTGGGAGGGCAGGTGTATGGAGTCTGATTATTTATGGTGGTAGTAGCATTGAAGCAATCTAGACAACAGCCAAAGAAGGACTTTATTATGTTCAGTCTTTCATTGTCCGCTGATTGCCTTTTCTCCACAGTGAGGAAGCCCACTTAAACTTCACCCACATGCTATCTTAGCAGGATTTAGAAATGGTAATGAGACCTAACCATGTGGTTTCAGATTAAAGAATTTGGTATTTGAAAATGCAGAATCAGAAAACAATGTAATGGCAAACTTTTTTTAAAAAAAAAAAAAAAATCTAGCATTTTCCAGAGGAAGAAAATTGCAGCTTTTACAAAAGTCCAATTGCAATGCCTTGGAAAGGTAATGCTCTGTAGCAATAGAGGAAGACCCTATATCTGCTGAATACATAATCTCCAGCAACATAGTTGTCCCCTGCAATTTGCATCGTGACTTTCTAAGCCACAATATAATTCTTTACTGTGCACTTGGGAACAGACTTTGGCTTTGATAGAGAGAACACATCTTCTGAGATGTTAGTCCAATATGTGACCAGGGCAAGCAAAGACAGCAAGCTACCATACATCTTTGCCGGATACTGAAAGGGGAAAGATACAAGCTAAAGGGTTTATCAATCAACAGAAAATGGGCAGCTTGGGAATGGTATTAAATTTCCCTCTCCTCCATGTAGTGTTAAGAGGATTACAGTCCTAACAGCATAACATACTTCTCTGGCTACTGCTGTAAGAATTAAATCAGTTTGACATTCATATTCCCTCAGATGAAGAATAGTCTTAGGGATTTCAAAAGCAGCTGTGTTAAAATTTCTCCCTCCCTTGTCTTTGTATACCAACCACCTTGCAGAGAAAAAGGCTGGCTATTAACATTTTCAGCACAGAATGGAAAATCACCATCTGTGTAGGCTGGAACACATCTTAAAATGTCAGAGATTCCCAGTGCAAGTGTAGGGAAATCTGCAAAAGTAAAACTTATCCTCAGATTTTCTTGGTTTTCCCTTCATGGTATTCCTTAAACTACAGTAAGATCGAAAAATATTTATGTGAAGGCACAAACGTCTGTGTCCTTCAGCAGCTAACATTGCTGTTCACAGCACAAGTTTGATTACTTCAGCTTATTTCTCCAAGAAAAACATAATAATAATATTAATGTATATGCATTTCTATAAACAAATGCGCACATGTATAAATCTTTTCATATTAACCATTGTGTAGGAATGCATTTCTTTCAATTAGCCTTTAATCATGCTGTGGATGAAGTGATGGATCTATCAGAAGTCTGTTGTGCATGCTCGTGCATTGACTGTTCCTCTCATTTTGGACAATCTCTAGAGTAAACACTGCCAATGAAATGATTGGTTTGCAGCCTTCTGAGGAAAAGAGTGGAGGAAAGGTGTCTGTTACTTGTTAAATATCAAGAACCAGAAACCACTATTTAATTTTCCCCACCACCTCTCATCCCTTCTCTTACTGGGGAAAGGAAACACGCCTTCATTGAGTGCTTCAGACTTTCATTTGCTAGGTTGCATTGCATTGTCATACTGCACTAATCTCAAAGCTTTAATGGCCAGGCTTCCTCCAAGGATAGGTAGCGTGTCTTGCCTATTTGAATAATTCTTCATTTATTTTCTTTTCTCATGTTTTCCTGCATGGCATGACACATCTCTTTCTTTGTATCCGAAGGAAAGAGCTGGTTTTGACTCTGCTTTCAGAGACAGAAGGCTGCTGCATGCCACTAACCAAAAAGGCTGGCTGGAGCCATCCTGCTTGTTTGAGATTCCATGTCAACAGAGAACACTGTTATAAGTCAGAGAAACAAAGTTGAGGTCTATTTTGTCTCACATGGACACCACCTAAGTTGTAGTCCCCAATTTTGGCTTAAGCAAGTGCCAGCAGATGGTCACCAAGGAGGACTTAGATCACCTACTCGCTGTATTTATGTATGTGTCGGAAAGTTTACAGGAGGCCTGAGGAAATACTCCATGAAACAAAACAGCACATTCCTTCCTATGTGCACATCGAGAAGTCTAGTTTCATGTGAGGACTTACGATCAAGCCGTGATGGTTGTTACTACTGTGTAAGAGGCACACTAATGAGTGTGTCCTTGCTCTGATGTGCAGTGTCCCTTGCTGTGTCAGCAGAGCCATAGGATGGCATAACACCATCTTCTGGAAGATTCGGAGAACCCAAATAAAAGTCCCCTCTCTGCGCTCTGTGCAGCCCACTGTGGAGAAAGCAGACCAGCAGTCCCCGGGCAGCACTTGAACCAATCTCTGATCTCTGCAGCCTTGAAGAAAAGAGTTTGAAGGTCCAAGGTTAGGCAATAAAAAGAATTCCTACGCTCATTTCATGTTCTCCAGTTCCCTGGGACTACTTCACTCCCAAAAGCCATTTTGCCTTCCTGCTACTATGAAACAAAGGTGCTGAGGAATGATACACTTCTTCAGACCTTTAAAAGCTCAGCATTTATTCCTCAGCCGTTCTTATTTGCATTTGTGTCAGCCTTATGAACTGATATATTTATATGCAGAATTGACCGTTATATGGAAACTGAGAACAATTTAGCTACATTAGCACATTACTTTCCTTTCTATAATCAACTCTGCCACACTGATGCTGAAGATTCATTATTTTCAAAGGAATCAACACCTCCCTGAAAACGTTTGCAAATAACTCATTCCTTTCTGCTCTGCCCTGAAATTTAGTACTTTGATGTCAATTTTCTTCTGAAAATTCCTATTCTCAGACAGAAGGTGAGTTTGGTACAGTGGCAATCTTATCTCCTAGTCACAGGCTTTCTGCAGGTCTCTAAAAGATCATGTCATCCTCCATATTGGTACATACTGTATTAAAACAGGTCATAGTTCATTAGCAGGAGAATGTGACCCATTAACCACCACAGTTTGTAATGTGGCTGGTATAGATTTCACTCGTGTTGACTCTTTGCTGGTGCAAAGCAGGCTGGGGGCAGGCTGAGTTTACAAAAAGCTCTGAAGCTGCCAGCAGAAAATGTGTTTCCCAAGAGATAATTCTGCGAAAAATTGCCCGTGCAGTACTGCCATCTCGTGGTCCTTTATTGCAGTTTGAGGGAAGCAGCCGCAAAACGCCAGTGGGAGCAGGCTGCTAATCCCAGGCAGAAATAGTTGATGCTGCTAAATTGTGATCCTGCCAAATGCCTATCTGACTGCATGAACAGGCTCTGCTTAGTTCATTTGCCAAAGCCTATGGGAAGACGCTTTAGAACAGAAAAGAAGCCTGCAAACACATGGACTTAGAAAGGAACTTTCAAAGAGAAGGAGCTTACCCTGCAAAAGCAACAGCCCAGTTGTGTTTTTCAGACAGAAAACTAACAATACCAACTGCTTATTATCTTCACCTGAAAAAAAACCTAATAGCAATTAAAGATGAGTGGTTGGATTAGGAAGGGGGTAATGTTGGGTATAGTGAACTAAATAAAGAGCTGCTGGAGTAAGTGCCTGATGAATAGCATGAATTGGCAGACTTTTAGTATAATATTCTCCTTCTTACGCAAAGACCTATAGCTGTAAATATGTGGTCCCTAAAACCTTCATTGTTAAGTATTTTAAAAGTGTAAAATGCTCAACACAATCTGTTAGAGGATGTAATGGAATTTAAACTGTAAGAAATTATTCATAGGCAAAGAAATTAACAAAGACTAAGGTTATAATACAATAGATTTATGAATCACTACTTGAAATCAATGAAACAACACACTTGCTTAAGATTATACATGTGCCTACATATCTCTCTGAGTCAAGGCTATATGGTAAAGAATGAATTACCCTGCAAGGCTATTGATGTATCAAGAAGGACATACGTTTAAGATTGAGACATGATGATTGCTTTGGGTTAAGATGCTGAAAATGATGTTTAATAATCACAAATCCATTAAAAATCTTTTCATCTTCCAGCTGCTTTTCTAGTTGTTGACATAAGACTGTTGTTATGTAAATATCATTTGAGATTAAAACATGATATAATAACAGATATGATGGGTAAATTTGTGCCCATGCTTGACTGGTGACCCCACAGAATGTCCCACTAGTGCTTGTGTTTGAGCCATTCAGCTGAATTTTGTCTGTTAGCATCAAAGAATTAAATTTTTTTTGTGAGCACATAGTAATGCTTCCACCAGAATGAAGCACTCTTTATTCATTATGCATTCCTATGAAGATGAAACTTCGGTGATTTTTGTTAATGACCATTAGTATGGGTGATATAAAACTTACAGATTGCAATTTATGGAGATTTTCACAAAGAAAATCTTATTTCTGGCTTATGTTACCCTTTTCAATTGCTTGAGAAGGCTTTGAAGGTAAATGGCAGTAATAGTGGCAAAATAATGCCTGAATTCTGATTTTGAGATGGTGTTTATTTTTACTTGAGGGTTTGGCTTTTTTTCTGTCTTATTTATTGATCAATTGACTGGACATTTGCTGTATTTCATGAAGCAGTTGCTTTCTGAACCTGCTGATTATCACTGCACTGAATACCTTTTTTTGCTCCAGGTAGGAAGTCAAATGTAAATACCACGTACTCACTATCTTGCAGGAAATGCATCCTGAGGTTATCACCTCTTCTGTGCTTACATGTGAAGATTTTTCCTGTCTTGACATGATGAAAATTTACAGGTTTCCTCTGGCTCTGAGGAAGAGAATACTCAGAGTAGAGAAGACAAGTCTGTGATTTCATGTTCTGTGCAATGCCATACGTCAAGCTACACTGTCCTGACATTATTCACCTTAACAGTGTTGCTATCTTGGAAAATAGCTCTAAAAAAGATGTGGGATTAGATCACAGTTCTATTTTGAACCACAGCTGCTACTTAATAGCATCTCCACGCACGAACCATCTCCTCTAGCCAGGAGTCAAATATCATGTACAATGAATAAGAAATACTCATCCTGAGAATCATAAGAATGTAGCATCATGTAATTATTTCTTAGGTTGTTCTCACTGGGAAAGCCTAGAGGTACCAACCAAGAACTGAGTCCACATGTGCTGAGCTCCAAAATAGCATCAGAAAGAGGCAATCATGGCCCCAGGAAGTATAACCATGACAGTAAAGGCTAGGGAAACAGAAACACTCCTCAAAAATGTGGAGTGATATAGAATCACAGAGTCTTAGAATGGTTTGGGTTGAAAGAGGCCTTAAAGATCATCTAGTTCCAGCCCCACTGTCAGGGGAAGGGACATCTTCCACTAGACCAGGTTGCTCAAAGCCCCATTCAGCCTGGCCTTGAACACTTAGTGATGTTCACTGGGCAAAATCTGGTTACCCTTGAAGTAAAGAGCTATGCTATAGCTCATGGCTGCTTTCATACCAAATTGAGCTGACTAGAAAAACTTCACATCAGCCTTGGTAATGGTTTATACCACGTGACATTTTTCAAAAGGCATCTTCTCAGAGATATTGGGTTTTGGTGGGTTTTGGTGGGGTGGTTTTGAATGGATTTTTTATTTTTTTTTCCCATCAATGAACAATGACCAAACACAGGAGTTAGAGCACCTTGACCTCGTTTGAGCAACGCTTTTCAGAGTCCCTGGCCGGAGGTCCTGAAAGCGTTTTAGCTTGACAAAATTGCTGGATGAGGACGCAATCTGTGGTAGCCTTGTGAAGGGATGCTGCATTTTTTTCTTGAAGCTGTTAATCACAACAGCCCTTCTCGGTGCAGGCAGGTGATGCCACATTGTTACAGAGCTGTACTACTTCAGATTGCAAAAGAGCCACTCCTATAAAACACACCCAAGGGAGTGGCTGGGAAATAAGTGAAATGAGTCATGGACCACAACAAAGCTCTTCCTGTCATTCAAGGTTCACTTGCCAAATACAGAAGATGGATAAAAATTTGAGGGAAGATGAAAAAATAATGTCATAAGGAAAAAACACACTGACCATTGCAAGCAATCTTGCTTAGAGTTGTACAAATAAATTCTAGTGGGAGTAACTACTGCTAGTGTGTTTATGGTAACTGGAATTTTGAGTGACTGCTTCACTTGGGCATACTTGAATAACATGAATAGCAATTGTCACTTTCTGCCTTGTGTGTTGAAAACGGACTGCTTTGTTCTCACCTATTTTTTGTATGTTTTGTAGTTCATGCCTTATGCTTTTCTGGAGGAGATGAGGGATTGATTTACAAGGCATAAAGTGCCAAGGTTTATAGAGACAAATGGAAGTCACATGATTATGATGGCTTTGAAGAGAATCTAAATAATTCATCAAATCATATGCAAGGATATCAGTGAACAAGGGCAAGCTGGATATCAGAGAGCAATGGAGAGCTGAAAATAGACAGCAAAATCCCAAGACTTTTGGAAATTTGATACCACAATCTGAGTTCTGTTAGTGGACTCAGCTGAAGCTAATTGTGAGCACCATTTATGCACTCCAGATTTTAACATGCCTCACACAGTTCTTGAAGCAAGGATGGAAACCCAACTGCCATGTTTTGAATCCAACTGCAATACAATCTTTTATTCAATTCTGCCTTTTCCAGCTCCAGCAAATACTGTCATTATGCAATGAATTTATTTAAGCAAACCTGTTCAACACATGCTTTTGATGTATTTATGGAAGAAAGTGCCAGATGATCTCACTGTATTCCATGTACTTTGGGATGAAGCAGCCTGACTAATGTATTCTCAATGACATTTTTCTTAGGTTCAGCTTACGAAGTTACAGCTCACCCCTCCTAGTGGGTAAGTTTAGCCAATGTTTGTCAAGTGTGGCTCCTGAAAGTGGAGCAGTCTTAGCAGAAGCGGTGTGACTTCAGAGAATGTTGCCCAGCTCCATATCATGCTAAAGTTAGTAGGAGAAGCACTGTTTGGTGCTTCTGAAGAAAACTGAACTTGTCTTTTTAGGAAAGGTTAGAAAATTCTGGTCTAGTTTGTTAAAACAGGCGTGGAAGAAACCTACAGAATAGGTACCATTAGACTGACTGGTGTCTCTTTCGTGCAGACTCTGATAACAAGCTGCTTTCAGCATAGAAGGAGGAAAATGTATAAATGTTCTTCAGTTCTAAAACTTGAGAAGATATTTGGACACTGATTATTGAAATTTAATGCTGTATATAAGATCCAATATAAAATGTATGCTGCTTAAAGTAAGAGAAATGTATATAAATTTCTCTTTTCCCAGACAGCACATCTGTTTAATACTATCTAAGTTTTGTCTAATGTTTATTACAAAATTGTGTCAGCACTCTCAACTGCATTAGAAATATTAGAAATACTATCACTCAACCACATTAGAAATATTTTCTCTATGTCTTAAACTTAATATTTAATTAGTAGTCATTTAATAGCATTCCAAACAAATGCATGAATACAAATAATGAAGTAAAGTTAGTAATGGCAATGTCTATAAATTGCATGATACTTTTTTCTGTCTCTGAATTTCCTACAGGGCAAAATAGACAGATTTAAGAAGCTTCATTACATTATTTTGTGTGCTATTTCATGGCACCTCAAAAGAGGTGAAACAGAAAGCACAAGCACATGAAGGATAATCATTAAAATCTACATAGATTTTGCACATATGCCTATACACACATATTTATGTATGCTCACAGAGGCATGTTATATGCATAAATACACATGAATGCATAAACCACAACAACATGAACTGTAACATTTTCCAAGAAAAAAAGATTGTGATGAGCTCAAATTTTCAAGACAAGCTGGCACTTTTTGCCTTTGAAAGTCTGATTCATATATCTGCCACTAAGATGTTCACTTTTTCTGACATGATTCTTGGCATATGTAAAGGGACATCTGAGATCTCTGTGTCTGCTGGCCTTCCCACACCACAAAGCAAGATCTCCCACGTCATTCCTCCTAGCTGTACTTATGTAGAGATGCTGCATTGCCTCTGCTTCACACCATGGAAAACCAAGCACGTTTGGAAAAGGCAGCTTAGTAGTGGAAACAATCTGCAGTCATTACAACAGGAATCAGCCTGAGATACCATCCCTGTGGAAGACCACAGTATGTTAGAAATATGGGATGCTTTGCTGATGTGACTTCTGATATTTTACTTCGAGATGTAATGCTACATGGTAGTGCATAGAACTGCGTAGATAAAACTGGCTGTGTAATTTAGTTAATGTAACCAGGAAGTTGCTTGTCTCTGGCAAAGTTTCTCCCTGTCTCTCTGCCTGCACCCTTACTAAACATCTGTTCTTGACTATGTCACTGACTGTCATCACAGTTAACATTTGGGTGCATTTATGCTGCTATCTAACCTTTCTCAAATCCACTGCTTCATCTGTTCAAGGAATGGCTCAAAGGCTAGCATAAGTGCACTGAAACAAATGGCTACTCTGAATTTCAGGAATAGATGCTCACTTTAACCTAGAAAAAATGTGCATCTCTTTAGAGGACCTTAATATGTCTGCTGGAACTGAAGGCTCATAGAAGAAACATATTTACGCTGAACAGTTGTTTTTGTTACCTACACAATATTCTCATTTTCTTTTGCACAAGCATTCTTCAAGAGAGGCCCCACATACCATAGTTTGTTTACTTAGAGTGGAATTATAATTTACTGCCAGGTTTATGTAAGGAAGGAGTGAAACATTAATTATGTTAGTCATATATAGAAATCGTATGGGAACACATTGCTCAGTGCTGCTGGAGGGATGAGGAAGGAGGGAGGAGAAATTCTGTAGAGCAGAGAAAGTCAAGAATGTGCTTCCAGTAAAAAGTTTTTACTAGCTCTGTTCTTCTACCTACTTGCTGATCACACCAGAAACCTACTTTCCAAACAGGCATTTTTCTTGCATACTTGTGTTTTAGAAACTCCAGCTCAACATGTATTTCAAATTACCAACATGTGTGTTCAAAACTCTAGGGTAGAGGAAACAATACCTATCATATAAAAAAGTGTTGGCATAACATCATGGATATTTGGGAAGCTCTGACTCACCCTGTAAAGGATAATGGATGGGACTTGGATTGAGACCAGGAGCCTTTCCTTAGAAAGTGTTTCACTCAATATGTGGTGTGGGCCAGGACATTGCTGTGGAAAGTGGTCTGTGCCCTGCTGGCTTCTGAAACTTGGTCTGTCCCTGGCTAAGGCACGTTTTCATTTTCTAGCACTTTGTCTCTGTTCTCATATGAGACCAAATCTATCTTGGTCATAGGAGATACTTGCTTCAAAATAAACTCTTCTGGTTTGACTGTTTAGATCAATGCTCTTCCTGAAAGTGGGATTTTCCTCTCTTTGTATGCTGCTTCCCACCCATTCACCTACAGAAAGTGCTTCCTTATTCAACTTCACTTGTTGGTAGTGTCCCTTCTTCATTTGCATTGACCTGGGGCAAAACACACTATTTCAGTTTTTTCAATCAGCCTGAGTAAAAGTGATAATTTGAATAAGCTCCCTGCATAGCACACAGCCAGGGACATCTTCAGTCTAGTTGCAGTTTTTAAATTAAAAGATTAGGTCTAAACAGCTCCAAGCAGAATAATGGAGCAGATCCTATCTCTCTCTCTTTGGTCCATCACCACAGTATCTATGAGGGTTGGAAACCACTCAGAGTCAAGGAGTCTGACAGAAATTTGCTTCACCCACTCTCAATGTTTCAGCCAATTGGTGCAGCATAATCAGTTGTTTCTGGGTGCCAGACAGTGACCAGCTCCAGCCTATTTTGCAAAGTTGTTCCCTCACTTTATTGTTGTCAAAAAGTTGCTCTTGTCTCTTTGCCTCACTTGAAAATGGTTGTCTTCTGCCCTTCAGCTACCTGCAGCAGTTCTGAATGTTCCTAGCCTTTTTATGTTGTACAAAACACAGATATTCTACAAAATAAGTACTCTGGCATCTGCCATTTTAACTATAGCTCCACAGTGGTGTTGCAAGTTGCAGTGTAAATTCCTCATAAGGATGCTGTCAAGTAACTGTAATGGTGTTGCACTGAGGTATGTATATGAAAGAAGAATCAATAAATACTGGAAGTGTTAAAGTGGTATATCTTGCAGAAATTATTTTTAAAAGATAACCTAACC
>JANRGW010026212.1:0-20727 GCA_024733675.1 Psilopsiagon aymara | reverse complement strand
CCACAAGTCAAAAACACAGCACTGCACCAACTACTAAGAAGGAGAAAAATGACTGCTACTGCTGAACCCATGACAGAAAATAACCAAATTGTTTCATCTCAGTTCCAGTTACCACAATACTTGTTTCCTAGGGACTAAATAGCCCTCTATTTAGGAATTATGCCTTACAAAATAATGCATATTAGCACAGGAATTGTATATATTATTACTGATTTTGAATTAATATTTTGCAGCACAACTCTGTGTCTATATATACATTTACGAGAAGGAAGCTGGTGGCTATTTTGTGTTTTATTAACACATCATTGAAGAATTAGGTCATAGGAACCTTTCCCAAATAAATCATTATTTTTTTCCTTTGGGTTGAAATGCCTTTGACATCCTATAGGTTCATGATTTTCACAGAACTTGTCCATGCAGTTCTACATTCTGTCTTCCGTAATAATTTCGAAATATAGTGCATGATACCAAATAACAAAGCATAAAGAAACTTCCTCCAAGCAAATAGGTTTCCTACTTCCTTCTAAAGTCATGAACACACAAAAAACAAGCCCTTCCTATCGAACAGATGTATTTGTTTAGTAATACTGCACAAGTATTAGGCCCAGCCTCTTCCACTAGTTTGGCTGCTCCTGAGCATGAAAGTTTTCAATGACTCATCATCCCACAGTGTAGAACAAAACCAGATATACATAAGCATTTTACTCAAACTCTACATTTTAATTGTGTTTAACTACATATTAAAGCAAATCACCCAGCCTCTCTATTATCTTCTAGAATTGAATAAATTCAGTACAGACAATGAATTAATTGAACAAGTCATCACAGTGCAGACTGAAATAACTAGATCTCCCTGTCCTTTGATGAATATCTACTCTTCCTTCTAGGAGGAGTATGTATCAGGCTTTTTGACACTAGTCACATGGTACCATCATAAAGTACATAACTAGCTCATGATCTAGAATAATATCATCCAGCAACGGTTCACCAAAATGCATCACACTATAAATTCAGCTTATAGTCAGCTATCAGATCTCAGTTATTTTGAAACAGCGTGTTTGAAACTGTGGAATTGTCAAGTAGCATCCTGACTATATATACGTAATACGTAAATATAGGCATACAATATAAATATACTAAAAAAAAGATCAGGATGTGGAAGGGTTGTTTGCATTTCTAACATAGCATCTAAAACCACAAGCACAGAGGTACAAGAAATAAACAAGAATAGATATGTAAGAAAGGTCAAATAGGTTTATTTCTCATTACTTATTATTAGAGTTAAATGTGATCAACTGGTAAGATTTTCTTCAACTGACAGGATTTATTTATTAATTTTTCTTAAAACTGCCTCTTTTCTTAACTGCTTTTAAGGATTACTATCTCTTACAGCAATAATCTGACAAGATGTCATGAAAGATGCTAGAAAATGTTATCCTGTCTTCAAAGGTCTTAAACATAAACAACGAATAAAAGACGGCAGGATAAAACTACAGTTGTCTCTAGAAATATTTCACTAATGCAATTTCTACTGAAGACTGTTGACTTTCACTGAGTTTAGAATGTCAGTCAGTAGAAGCCTAGGTTTTAGAATTTTGTTTTTTTTACTTGTGTGCATTATTGGTTAGATTTTTCCTGGTGTTTGGGGATTTTTAAAGGAACCAAGAGAAAATTAAAAAGAAAATATAATTTTAAAAAACACAAAGAGTTGATAGTTAATTTCCACTGTATGTCAAAGGGAGATCCAGAATTCAGATTTTTAGCAGGGCCTGGGCTCTTGAGCTCTCGAGTTCCTTCAGAATATCCAACTACAATTGTCAGAATAAACTCAGGAAACCTATTTTTGTGTGTTGAGTTCTGTCAGATTCTAGTACTGATAAAATACACTTGGTTACTCTTGATAACATAAAGGGATAAAGTATTACTGAAAAGGCGGAATTGTCTTCTGGTATGTATGAGAGCAGTAAAAAGTTCTGAAGCTATATTTGGAACTGAAGAATACACCATGCAGTCTGATTCTAAAATACAAGTCTTGACCTCGTTTATGTGGTGGCTAACAGAAGGGAGGAACTCTTGAAGGAAACGAGTACTTATAAACTGGAAAGCGTTGGTTTCTCTTAGGATAAAACAATAACAACAATAATTGCAGGTTAGACATGGATAGAAATAAGTAGAATTTTGTCACAGGAGTTTTAGCATAATTTTGGTGTTCAAGGCAAAACATTAAACATGTTTATGATGAGTTAATTAATAGATTGTAATTATCATAACACGTATTCCCAATAGGTTTCATATGATGACACTATCTTCAAAGAAACTACATTTAATTGCACATATTTTTAGCACAAACAAATTCTTGAACTGTATGCAGTCTAACAACTGATGAAACATATGACAAAGCAGGGCTGATGATATTTTTTATACCACATAGAAAATGCAGTTTTGACCTTCAAATATTCTCTCAAACTCACATCTTATTCAGATGGTTGAATAGTTCCCATTGGTAAGAGAAGTAAAAAATATGATAAAGGAAGTTAGAAAAACTTTTTATAACCCTTTTTTCTTTGTTCCCAGTGATGAAAAGTATGATGAGAAAATGTTTTATTTTAAACTAAACTACGGTGATATTAACAGTTTCACATAGAAATTTTACAGGGATGTTCAAAGACATTAAAAAAATCATTAAAAATTATTGAGATCTTGATTTTTTTCTCTCAAGTCCTTTTTTGCCTCCAGCCAATCAACTAACCTTCTAATGAAACATGGAGAAACACACCCAAACAATAAAAAAGTAAGACCAGGCGGTTTTTCAAGTGAAAATTGTGATCAGTTTGCAAATACCTCTTAATTGCACATTAGTGATTATAAAACTTCTCAGAAGGGAATTATGTACAGACCTCACAGAAAAACTGTATTTTCTTCTTAGAAAACCCTGCCATGCCATTCCCTGGGGACACCTATTTAGTTCAGTTTCTTGTCATGCTCTGCCTAAGAAAAACCTCCAAAAGTCTGCTCTTGTTTTAGGGTAAGGCTAACAGGGCTGAAATATACTTAAATAACTCATAGGAGGTTGTGTTTTCCTTGAACTATGTCTTCAGCCCTGCCTTAGAAATTAACCCCCAAAACAACAGAAATATGCCTGACTTTCAGGGGCATAGTCCCAGGCATAACATGTTCAGAGGTATTCATCTAGAGGAAGTCAAAACAATTAAAAGGCCCACTGTACACCAGTGACGAGGGAAGCCTCAAGGGGACATTTGTGATGGATATGGTTTCAAATAAGGTCATGTTTGAATGGGTATGGCTGGAAGCACAGTCTGTTTAGGGTCTCAGTTTAAATGAGGTGCTGCTGGAAAGCCAGCTCATGGATATAGCTGACTGATTGACTTTTTCCCTCATAGCCTGAGGGGTGGTCATCTATAGATTGGGAGTCTTTTCTGACTGAAATGAGAAAAATTTAAAATATGCTTGAAGGTGACATATAAGAAGCAGCAGCAATTTCACACATTGAATGGACATAACTTTCTCTAAATATAAAGAATAAAGTAATAAAAGACCCTTAGAAGAATACATAATCAATCAAACAGCTGTGGGAGAAAGAGCAATACTTCTCAAGGCTAGTCAGAGCAATAGCTTGACAGAGAAACGCTCTGTCACCAAAATGAGGGGAAAGTCCGCTTGATGACAGTCTGTGGCTGGTATTTTAAAGAGTAAAGTGATAAACCCCACACAAAGTGACAGGGTTAGAGGACCATGAAGTCATATTTATGTATTTGGGTTTATTAGCCTTGAAGACTCAGCAGTAAGGCTCAGCTTCAGCTTTCTTGTAATGAGGAACACCAGTCTGGCTCGCTTCACAGAATTTCCCCAGAAAAAATGTGTGCACATGCCCTGTTCAGTGAGCGCACACCAATTCAAAATTTGGGATAATAGGAGCAAAACCATATCATGCACTCAGTCACCTCTACTTCCCAGAAATATCAATCTTCATTCAATAAACATCATTTTTCTGCTTTGCCCTTATAACTTGACACTTTCATATCTCTCCTGCCTTGAATAGCCCAGCTGTGCTGGCTGATGAAGGTGAAACTGAAGCCAAAACTCCAAGTGCATTCTGTCAACCTGATCAGTGAATGACCACGAGTCATGCAAGGATCATATACTCCTGTATGTTCAATAAAAAAGCCTGAAAAACCACACAAAATCACTAGGAAAGTTAGGTATTAGTGGTCTTTCATGACCAGGAAAAGTTTGTCCATGAGCTCTCCAAATCTCATTGTATAAGGACTCAGAAAAACTTTAAAGAGATACTTAAAAGCTCTAAGCCACACTTGGGAAACAGCTTTTGCTGCTACTCCGTATGGATTATTTTGTCTTGGAAATACACAGTCACATATGTTGGTGTAAATGCATGTTGTAAGCATCAGATGAGAAACACTTAGGATGAGAAAGTTGGGGCTGTTCAGCCTGGAGAAGAGAAAGCTGCATGGAGACCTCATGGCAGCTTTCCAGTATCTGAAGGGGGCCTACAGGGATGCTGGGGAGGGACTCTTCATTAGGGACTATAGTGATAGGACAAGGGGTAATGGGTTAAAACTTGAACAGGGGAAGTTTAGATTGGATATAAGGAAGAAGTTTTTTACTGTAAGGATGGTGAGGCACTGGAATGGGTTGCTCAGGGAAGTTGTGAATGCTCCATTGCTGGCTGTGTTCAAGGCCAGGTTGTACAGTGCCTTGGGGGACAGGGTTTAGTAGGAGGTGTCCCTGCCCATGGCAGGGGGATTGGAGCTAGATGATCTTGAGGTTCTTTCCAAGCCTAACTATTCTATGATTCTATGATTCTGTGTCTTCCAATTGGATGTTTACATTACAGTATAACTCATCTTTGATAAGAATTTTGCGTGCTACATTTGCTTGACCCATGAATAAGAAATTCAGTTTTTGCTTATACTTGGCATTTTTATTCCTTTTCTGTATTTGAAGTTTAGCATTAACTAAAAATCACTTGGGCCTATATATTTTAATAAAGTGGGACTTTGTTTACTTACAGCTATTACAGAGTTAAGGAATTTAGTGTCATGGTTTGACCAAAATCTGCTTTTGTTTCTAAGACTGTGCCTGCTTTTACCACTACTCAGCAGTACTTACATAGTGAAATAATGTAAATGTACACACCCAAAGTAGTCTTAAATTTATGAACTGTTTGCATGGTAGTTTGGGTCCCTTCTGTATGAAGGATCCCACAGGTATATATTATTTAATTGTTTGCAGAGAAATAGCTTTGCAAGAATTTAGGAAAATTGTGCAATGTGGGGTTTTAGTTATTTTTATATGCACTTTTTGTAAAATTGTTATGGTGTTTGGGAGATGCTTGGTATGTGTGAAGATTAATAAATTTTGAATGTGAAGACACCCAGAAACACTCTTCTTACTAGCAGTTTTCATCTTTTCACTAATCTAGCCATTATGATGTGTAATTTTTTTGGTTTAACATTATTTTATTGGCTACAGCACAAATGGAAACCTAACTACGTACCAGAAGTTCACCATCTGAAGTCTTATACTTTGAATAAAGAATTAATGCATGTGCTTAGATGAAGTATCTGTATAGTCCAGTTTTATTCACTCTGGTTTGTCCCTTGCCTGTCTTCTGCTGTCTGGGTTCACAGAGGTCCATTTCCCACCAGAGGATGCTTACAGACAAAATGAAATTAAGGGGACATCATAGAACAGAAATAAATTGTCTGTATGCTCCAAAATACTCACCATATCAGGCTATGAGCTTTCAGAAACACAGGTACTAGAACTGAAAAAAAAAAAACCAAACAACAAAACAACAAAACAAAACAAACTTTAAAATTATGCATCTGTTCCCTTAATAATTATTTTAATAATGATAACAGGTGCCTGATTGGAAACAAACGTTTTATTTTATCCATTTTATAATTTTAATTTAGTGATGGACATGACTTACAGTTACAAGCAACATAGCATCCATGTTTGGAATTGTTCAACTTAAAACACTATTGCAAATGTAGTTGGAGTGTATTTGTTATACTCCTTAAAACTTTAAGAAAACTAGCCATAAACCAGTGTTCAGTTATATCTTTTAGAGCCTTTGGCTTTTAGTCTTCCAGTACTATTGTTTTTTTCCACTGGCTGCTCTTTTGCTAACAACTTATGCTTCATTTCATGTTCTAATCACTCGTGATATCTTTAACATCTCTTCAAATTTTAAAAAACAGTCTTTACTGTGATGACATTAATAACTCCCTGTAAATAAAAATATCAACTTCAATTTCTCTGTCTTTCTCTACCAGGATGATCAGCCAATGTATTCAAATGAATTTCACATGTCAACACCCATTCTGGGCCAACCATGCTGGCCACCAACATTATGCCCGCACTATGTCACCAGAGCTGGTAAATGGAGCTCAACTCCAACGTACCCAGGAAGATATGGGCTCAGTTTGTGATAGGGGAGGTTTGTGACACTAGGAAAAAAATATTCACCACAAGGTAGTCATGCATTGGAACAGGCTTCTCAGGGAAGTGGTGGAATCACTGTCCCTGAAGGTATCAAAAAAGATGTGTAGATGTGGCAATTAGGGACCTGGTTTACTGGTATGCTTGGCAGTATTAGGTTAACAGTTGGCTGCAATGATCTTTAAGATCTTTTCCAACTTAATTGATTTCATGGTTCTCTGATTCTATGAAATATTAAGTAGGAATTCTGTAGTGCTTGCCAGAGGGAAACAACTATATAGCCACAGCATGAATTATAACTCTGGGATGGTTTTGTTTTGTCTCAGCTGAATCACACATGTCTGGATAGGCTGGATGTGAGCCTTGATTGAGTGATAATCAACAGTGCAAAGTACTTCCTTGTCTTCTGGCAGAAGTGGCTGGCACAGAGCAATTAGTGCATTAGCTTTTCCACTCTGGAGATCTGTGTTCAGTGGGCTATTTAGGATTCAGACCTTCAGCAGATAGTGTAGCCCATTGATCTTGATGATGTAAAATACACTGAGCAGCAGGGCCATGATTCCAGGTGAAAAACCCACTTGATGGCTTCCTTCTACCCTCTCATTCATTCAGACATGAAATTACCACTGTATCAGAGGGGAAGCAATGGAATAAGTGGCAGACATTTTAAAGATGGAGGTTTGCAAACTCTCTCAAAGTAATTTCCACCTTATTTGGAATGTCATTGACTTGCTTTATTTTGATCATCACAGTAGCATAACTGAGATATTTTTACTTAACTGTTCCCCACCTCAACTATGTTTGGACATAACTTTATGTCTTTAAACTCAATCAGGAAGACCAAGGAAGAATAACAATGTGAGCCTAGCACAGGCAGCTGTTAATGCTGATAGAGCCTGAAAGGCACATCCAATCATTTCTAGGAGGAAGGTTAATTGTCACCTGAGGGTAACTAAGCAAATGAGGAAAAACCAATGGATCTAAGTCATTTTCCAAGAGAATGTAGCTTTAAAAAGTTGGTGAGAAATAAGGGTAGCAAAAAAATCTTACTGCTGCACCCGCTCTTGCCTGTCAGAACTGATGGAAAAGAATCCTCTTGGTAATGCAACCTCTTAGCCAACACAGCGCTGAGATTTTAAAACATAAATATTTCCTCTGTCCTGAGTCCTGTACTGTTCAAATAAAGATCTGTTTTGAGGCTGAAACTCCTACCAAACTGCGGGAGGTAGGACTCTGAAAGAGTCTGGCATTTATCTTCATTAATAAAATGTACTTATTTCACTTTTCTATTTCTTTTTTTTTTTTCTGTCTTATTAAAAAAAGTTCTACAAAAATGTTTTGCTTATTTTAAGGAGTAACCCCAGTGCAGCCAAACTTTTACCCAGATTTGGGTTTACTTTTGTGAAAGTTCCTACTAATTACATTATTTTTTACTTCATAACATCAGTGAAGGAGAAAACATAGATTCCTGGTAGAGAAAATTGAGCTTTCTTAAATAATGACTCTAAAATTCTTTCCCCTTAGTGAAGTAGGGGTATTATACTGTACATTGCTGCTTCTGTAACCGCACTCAGGTCCATGAAATAACATAGTTTACAAGAACATTTTCTTAAAATACATTTGGAGAAGCATTTTTAAAAGAGCTTCTTGAGGTAATTAAGATACTCTTAATTAGAGCAGAAACATGTTCCATATTTACATTAAAGCTTTCCCTGGTGTTTTGTCTTCTGACTTTCCTACTTAACATCTGTATAAGCATGTGTGATGACTACACCATTTTGCTGAACTGAAGTCAGTGACTGCAGGACTTAATTCGGTCGAGAAAATCCATTAAAAATAGTTTTCTTAATCAGGTACCATTTCTAAGTGTGCATCTTCATTGTGTATCTTCAAAAGCATGATTTCCCCAGGTAAATTAAAGCAGCTTGAGAGATCTTCCCTCTTCCTGGAAATTCCTTCTTCAAACAAGGAATTTCAAAAGTGGGAGAAGAACTGGGTAAATATGCACCACCAAACTGTACAGTGAAGTCTACCATGAAAGGAAATACTTCCCATCATTTTTGCTCATACCAAGCAGTCTACAGCCCATAGACATTCCAAAGGAAAGAAAAAATGTAATATATATGCAGAAAGTACTAATTAGATGCAACTAAATATGACAGCAAAACTCCCAGACTTAAGACCTCACAGTCTTTCTACTTTTGCTATGAGGGATGTTCCTGATTTTCCACTTGTGTGGACCTATAACAGATTTATAGAATCATAGAATAATAGAATAGTTAGAGTTGGAAAAGACCTGAAGATCATCTGGTTCCAACCCCCCTGCCATGTGCAGGGACACCTCCCACTAAACTATGTCCCCCAAGGCTATGTCCAACCTGGCCTTGAACACCACCAGCGATGCAGCATTCACAACTTCCTTGGGCAACCCATTCCAGTGCCTCACCACCCTCACAGTAAGGAACTTCCTCCTCATATCCAATCTAAACTTCCCCTGTGTAAATTTTAACCCATTACCCCTTGTCCTATCACTACAGTCCCTAATGAAGAGTCCCTAATCAGCATCCTTATAGGCTCTCCTTCAGACACTGGAAGGCTGCTATGAGGTCTCCACACAGCCTTCTCTTCTCCAAGATGAGCAGCCCCAACTGATTCACCCACTGACTTCAAGAAGTTGTTTGAAAGGCATAGCTGGGAGAGGAGAATCATATTCCTCAGTCCACTTTTTCATTTTTTTCCTCTAATGCTTTTTTTTTTTTTTTTTTTTTTTTTTTCTGGGATAAAGTCAGTTCTCTTCATAGTATCTAGTGTGTGTGTTTTGGATCTGTGCTGGAAACAGCATTGATAACACAGGGACGTTTCACTTATTGCTGAACAGTGCTTGCTCAGAGTTGAAGCATTTTCTGCACTTTCCTGATTCTCTCCCACCCCAGAGCCAGAGGCAATGAGCCAGTGGTCGTGTGGCACTTGTATGCCTGCCGGGATTAACCCATGAGAGTCTTTTTTGGTGCTCAACATGGGCTAGAAGGGTTCAAGATAACAACATATTTGAATGGAATATGTTAGATTGAATTTATAGCTGCTATTGCTGTTTAACTCTTAATTGAGAGGCTTCTGTTCTTGCCATGGGGCCTGTTTGCCTCACTGTACATTAGAGTCTAGTGCTCATTAGTGGCTAAATTCTGCTTTTGCTGCTCACTGCAGTGTTGTACTGCTTATTATCTGACTCTGCTGTGCTTGGGAACATTCTGACAACAGCAGTGGCGATGTGCTGGGCTGGCGGGTGGCTGGGGTATCGCTGCTGTTTCGATGCTGCTGTACTGGACAGGCTGGAACTGGAGTCAAAGAAACTGACCTGTGGATGAGTCCATGTGAGAGCAGGACACCCTTTGAGAGTCTGTGGCTGTGGATAAGTCCACATCAGAGCAAGTATGTCTCAAAGTATCTGTGGCCATGGTTATGTCACTGCCACAGCAGATGTACTTCTGAAAGGATTGCAGGCCAAGGATGTGCTGGAGAAAGTACACCTCAAAGCACCTGTGGGTGAGGTTATGCCGGGGCAGGTATATCTCTGAAGGCATTGTGGCCCATGGGTAAGAATACACTGAAGCAGGTGTACCTCAAAGCAGATGTGTCTGTGAATAAGTCTGCACCACAGTAAGTATACGCCTGGAGAGAATGTTGCTCATAGATATTTTCAGTCAGTATATATAATATTGAATATAGTTCTGCAGGAGATTGCTAGAATGACAATGCAAATGGTTCTGGTTTTCTCCTATGCACTGGAGCAGGGGCAACAGGGATGATTAATTTTGTCACTAAGGCAACTACTAGCAGAAACAGAGGAAATAAAGGGTATTACAGAGCAATTCCATGGCAGCTGTGCAGCAGTGTCTCTAACACAAAAATACTTCCTGTCCTTGGAGCACATGAACACCTGGTTTACTGCATGTGAAATTGTTTACCCAGGCAATACTAAGTGAGAAGGCAATGACTGAGGAATGTAAAAGAGGTGAAGCTGCTTGCTGCAGTATGGTCTGTGCTGTTTCTCCATCTAGGCATGTGTTTCATGACTAGATAAATATGAATCAGTTTAAAGCAAGGCAAGATGCCTCCCTCCTACCTCCCCTTCCCACTTCCCCAACATAACACAAAACAGAAGCTATACAATCATGCCAGAATGAGAGAATCAATTACATGTCTGTCTCTTAGGAAAAAGCAGAGCCTATAATGCAGATGCTTTTACAGCTGTGAGTACTGCTGATGATTTAATGGTTTAGGATAATTGATCCCTAGCATAGTTGTTTTTTCAGATAAAGGGAAAAAAGGTTTGGGGGAAAGGGAACAAAAATAAATGTAAGGAAAAAAGGATGTGAGCTGCCATTAAACACTTTTCTATTTGACAAGACATAGCACTTAAAAATAATGTTTAATAAAGACAGTTTGGAGAGAGACCTAACACACAGAACAACAGTAATCCTAGCTCTTGTTGAGTCCTCACTGTCTCTGGAGCTGCTGCTATACCCTGTATTCACAGTGCTTCCCTTTTTGTTTTGCTCAGAGCAAGTGATCAAAAGAGAATGGAGAATAGACTGAAACACAATTTAAAGCTTTGTTTCTGCACTCATAAATACTTCTCCCCTCTAACTACATTATCCATGCTGTCAGAGTATCAGATTTGCTGTCAATGTCTTTATTGTAATATCAAGTCAGGACCCTTCTGGCCCCCATTATCTAATAATGAGACAGCAAACAGCTAACCTTGATATTTGGGAGCTCAATGTATATCATTTATCTGGCAAGGTCATATTAGAGTCCAGTCTAAACAAGAAAGTATCAGGACACTGACACATTAATATTCTTTCTCTCTTCTCTGCTACAACATGTTTAAGACTGACTTAGGTCTCTACAAACCAGACAAACAAAAGCAACAGTCGATTATTTATTGTTATCCCTATCAACATTAACGGGAGAAATATTTTGAAGGGCTAAATAGACAGAGGAGGAGATTACAGTAAGGTAGTGAAATGTTTCACCTTTACGATTATTTAAAACACAACCAGGAGTGGAAACTACATTATCTAAATAGAAGTGCCAGTAGCATAAGAAATGCCCCCGCTGATCTCTCCTGAACTTCCACTTGCCTCCTCAGCAACGGCTAGCTCTGCTGTAGGTTCTGTGTCACACCTACAAGCTCAGTACAGATGTGTGGGCACTGAGGACATTAGTCTGGATGTCTAAAGATGGATTTCAAATTGGTCATAAATTCAAGAATAGGTATTCCTGTACTGATCAGTCAATAGTTTTGTAAAGCCTCAAAATCCTTAGTTTATAATTTTCCCAAATGTTAAGAACAGGTAGCTGGCAAGTTTAGTAGATTATACATAAAATAGTAATTGTATTACTGATAGTAATACTATTACTATTACTGAAGCATAATTAATCATAAAACCAGATTTAGTCTTTTCTCTTGTCCCTGCACAATTACATCTTGGAATATTTATCTGGTATAATCACTTTTTATTTTTAAGTTTTTCTTGACACATATACTTACTCATATCCTCAGAATTGGCGTGGATGTTTCTTTGCCAATTATGTCAAACCAGAGTAACTTTTACTAAAATACATGATCTAATTTTTGATACTGTTCAGAAAAGTGGTAATTTTAAATCTAAAGAGACTAAAATTTGCTGATAGATCTGAGATTCATAGGTGGTGTAAATAACCATGAAGATTTTACATGCATTCAATTGCATTTGTCAGATTTGCTCCTGCTGAGGTGTGAGATCAGTAAGTCGAACATTTTCTGACGTTATTACTGTGGGGGGATTTGTTCTTCTGTTTTCTGTTTGTTTGGTTGGTGTTGGTGGGTTTTGGTTTTTTTTTTGTTGTTATTGTTGTTGTTGTTGTTTGGTTGTGTTTTTTTTTCTCCATTTCTGTTCATTAGGCTTTCTATCCCTGCACTTGTAAATTCTTTAGAAAATTTCGCATTTTGAAATCTAAGATTCAGATCCAGGTACTGGGAAATATCGCTGCTAAAATGTCCCCATGAGCCAGAAAATAAACAAGCAAGAATCAAACAAAAATGCAGAACTGCAGCAATATAAACTATTACTAGAAACATCTCCAAGGTAGAAATTCAAGTCACAGTGTTGCTGATGTTGTAGTTTTTCAGAATGTGTGTAGATGTGTGTGCCGGGAAATGATTCAAGTTAGCACTTTCCAAGCATATCTCCACTCACAAACGTGGCAGACCTGTTGTCATTCTCTTTTGCATCTTCTCATCACTTGTCTGAAAAAGACGGAAAGAAACTCATGATGGTTCAAACTGAAGCACAGATCCTCTAAGCCCTAAGTCATGGAAAGAGAGTATGATATGGACCAAGGTGGTCACAATCTCCACTGGCTACTGAACCAAGGGTGGATGTTGTAACATTAAATAAGTTCTTCAAAGAGCTCCTCTCTGAGGTGTAATACACACTCCAAGACTACATGGCTCTAAACTGTGAACTCCATTCCAGTGTTTTATTAGAATCTAGCAGTTAACTACTGAATTTGGCTTTAGCATTTGAAGCAGGTAAAAATAATTTGCTATGATTTATATTTGAGGAAAAACCTTCTCTTAGATTCTGAATGCTGCTTAAACCAGCTGATAAATGGCGCAGAGTTAAATGATAGTATTGTAAATATATTCCTAATGGAAAAGAATAACAGTTCTTGAAAATGCATTTTGTTGCTCAAGGAAGAAAAGCAAATGATCATTGGATTAAATATAGAGGGAATATTTGTAGGAGCTTGAGTCCAAAAGTTTCTGTCCTTGGGTTGTTTCCTGTGTGAAACACAGAAATATACAGCAGTAATTCAAGTGGTTGCAGTTGTAGCAGTTTGAATGATCGTCCTCAGATATAGCATGTCACTATGTTGCATCTTATTTCATTTCAGCAATATGATGAAATAACAACTTAAAAACACATCTTGGCTGATATTAGCCCGCCAGCAGGTTGAAATTTACTGAAAATGTGAAGCAGCTGTTCTGTAAGGGAAATGGTTCACATCTGCACAACCCTGTTCTTGGCCATTGAAGGAAATACGGTGACAGAGAATAATTAAGAAAAAACAGGTTTCATGGAAAAGCTGGCACTTTAAATGTTTGTGTTCCTTTTACTTATGTTAAGTCAACCATAGCGTTTGTAACTTGAAGAGTGTACAACAGCCATGCTATTGCACTAGAGGTAAGGTCCCTTCACAACCATGTATCAGTGCCGTGTTTTCAAGTACCTGCTCAGCATTTCCATTAAACACATTATTTTCTATGGCACATAGCAGAGGTTTCTTTAGAAGAAAATTAATCATGTCCTGAATATTAACTCTGTGGACTTGATGTGCATTGATTATAAGGGAGTATAAGCTGTCTGGGTAATGTGAATGTCTGCATTTAGTCAGGACTGCTTTTGGTGAGATGACATTAACTGCTTTGCTGTGTTTTGAGAAGTCTGAAGAGTAGTCTGATGACTGATGTCACTAGTGAAGGCAGCTGAGAAATATTTGCTTCTGATATTTCTCACTGTTGATACTTTACATAATTATCATGAGAGAAAGGGAGATAGCCTTAAAGATGGAAAAGGGTTGGATGCTGGCGGTGGATGTGGGCATACGTGTTGAAAATTTTGAAAAGCTCTAAAAATTGCCTCTGCAAAAACCCTACAATTTACCCGGGAATACATTATACTCCCGTAATGAAGTAGACATCATTTGTGAGCAAAGCCTGGATTGTGATTATTAATCTTAGCATAAAATATATGTGATAGAAAGTCAATAATTTGCTTATGTTTCATGCAGAGATCTTAGTTTTTGCAAGAATTTCTATGTGCAGTTTAAGCAAGGGTTTGTTTAGATTTGGATTTGGAAAACAGGGTAAGAATACACTACAATGTTTTAAGTTAGAACATAAAAGCATTTCAATGAATTTCACAGTGGGTTAAAGTTAAGGGAGTTGTATGCACCCACCCCTTCTCCAAATCAACATGAAAGAATAGACGGAATGGAAAAGAGTTCCATCTTTTGTTAAGAGAGGGAAGTCTGCAATGATCTGTTGTGCTGAAGGCTGTATCCCAGGACGTCAGGCAAGCACCAATTTTAACCAAATAATCCTTTCATCTGAATTGATTTTATTCCCCCAAGATAGACCATGGTCTAAGAAGGAATCTGCCCAGCAGGGTTAGAAAATGGGCAGGAGGAAATTGATAGGTTTTGGGGGAAAAAAAGTGGATGCAACTACTCATAAGAACTTTTCAGTGCTCAGGTAACACAGAAGCCCCTTGACACTGTGTCTGCTCAAATGTTTACCTCCTTCCTCTTTGTCATTCCCAGGAGATATGGTTGCAAGGGCCCAGGCATTTTTCTTGTCCTCTTCTTTTTTTTAATTTTTTTTTTTTTCCATGCGTTAAAGTCCTTCTTTCTTTACTTAGATCATTGTTGGTTTTTTTGTTCTATTTTTTTCCCCAGGGTCATTAAAATGTTTGGCTTTGAGAGTGGTTTTGCTTCATGTTTTTTCCCGTAATAAGGCTTGGCCAACTGGCCAGTATAACCACTCCAGTTTGTGGTGGTTGTGATCTTTCTCAGCTGTTTTGAGGGAAAAACAAAAAAATTGACAACAAAAGATTGGGATGGGGGGTGGGAGGGTAGGAAGTAAACTGTCATCTCAATGCAAATAAGAATAATATAATTACTTTTCATCCCATTCACAAACACAAATTGTTCCCAGTTTTTGATGAACTTGCAAGCAAGATGCCTTTTATTTTTTTTGAAGGGAAGATTTCATAACTATGGGTAAGACTTTGGGTGGCAGCATCAGAGACTAACTAGCAAGCATATAGTGAACACAAGCTAATAAATGTAGTGCTACATTTGGGCATGGCTGAAAAATTATCTCCTCAGAAAGGCATTGGATGAAGCAGAAAATGCTGCAATTCTGCCTGCAAGCAAGTTTTTCTTGAGCAGGAAGGCAAATGAACTGCAAGTTAGGACAGTAGGGCTGAGGGAGCTGACAAGTTCAACATTGCATTTGGCTTAAAATGGGAAGCTTGGGGAAGCTTTAAATTTATGTATCAACAGGAATTGATAATTTACTGTAGCTACTGTAGAACTGCATTTTCTTGACTGGCCTGTCAGGGATATAATTCTTATTGGTACTGTAAATTCTTTCTTAAAAAAATTACTTACTTATGACAGTTCTCCTCAGTGGCTGATCTGGGAATGCCGTATAAGACATCACTGAAACAGAACATCTTACTACATGGCACAAGTGCGACATAGTCAGGAGCAGCCCATTGTTAAATAGAAGCATAAAGAACAGCTTCTATCTGAGTACTGGAACTAAAGTGGGTGGGGGGTGTTTCAGGATGTGAGGCAACGGGCACAAACAGAATTACCAGAAATTCAACTTCAGCATAAAAAGACAGTAAATACGAGTGTGAATAAATGCCAGAACATGTTGCCCAGGGACACTGTGGAGTTTCCATCCTTGGAGATACTGCAAAATCATTCTCCTGGGTTCAGCAGTAGCAGACATTTTTCTCCTTCTTAGTAGCTGGTACAGCGCTGTGGTTTTGACTTTTAGAATGTTTTGGTTTGACCAAGAACTTTCTGAGCCTCATGCCCTGTCAGGGAGGAGGGGAAGCCAGAAGGAAGCAGAGACAGGACACCTGACCCAAACTGATCAAAGAGGTATTCCATATCACAGCACGTCATGCCCAGGATGGAAGAAAACTGGAGGCAGGAATCCAGATGAGTTCTGTTCACGGCTCGGTCGTTGAGTGGTGAGCAGTTGTATCCTCTTCCCTTGTATTTCCCTGGTCATTATTATTATTGGTGGTAGCAGTAGTAATTTGTGTTATACCTAGTTACTGGACTGTTCTTATCTCAACCCGTGGGAATTGCATTCTTTTAATTCTTCTCCCCATTCCCCCACCACCTCAGAGTGGGGAGGAAGAAAGAGAAGGGAATGAGTAAGCAAACTGAATGTTTTACGGCTTAAACCATGACAATCATGATAGAAATACCCCTGGGCAACCTGATCTAGTTGATTCTGCTTTGATTGGCGTGTCTGCTGGAGACTTCCAGACATCCATTCCAACCTCATATGCGTTTATGTTGATAAACATCTTTATTATGTTTAATAAAGATAAATCTGGAGCCACAGAACATCAGGAAGTATATTCATAGAATTATAAAAGCATTTGTTATGTGGTTTAGGAGTGACAAGACTGGAAGGATAAATAACTAATTTTTGACTATAAGGTTGTTCTCAAAGCTGCTATGTTTCATTCTGACGCATTCCATGTAAAGCTATCTGAAAAATGGTTCCAACAATGTACAAGAAAACTTGTGATTGTAGCAATGTTGTTTACTGATGGAAGCCACTCTGATCCACAATACTGATAGTTAATGTGCAACAGACTTACAGTATTTTTGCTGTACAGTAGAACTGATTGCTTCCAGAAATTAACTTTTAGCTTTATCTGTTTTGAGCATTATCGAGTAACTCTTCTGAACCAAAAGAGATATTAATTCATTTCTCATATTTGGAATAAAAAAATATTCTATCTACCCATCACTATCCAACAGTATGTAAGTTTCCTGACAAATGAAAATGCATTGAAATGTCAAAAACTGTATTAGCTCTTCTATGGCAACAAACACAATTGTTGTTGATTTCCTGAATTTGTAGCTTTTTTTGTTTTCTTTAAAAATTTAACTGCTTTTTTGTTTGTTTGGGGTTTTTTTGGGGGGGAGGGGGGATGGGGAGGAGGAACACATGGAAAAGTGGCTAAATAGAAATATTTCACAATGCACTGCAGTAAAAAAATTATGATCTTGTACGGTGCCAGAAAGTTTTAAGTCTCAGATATGGATGATTTGTGAAATGATGTCCTGCAAAATTACCCAGGATTTTATTGAATTATTGTAGTAGAGTTAAACATGCCAGGAGAATCCTACACAAAAACACTTGAGCATTTTTCATATTTGAACAATGATCCATTAGCAATGTTTCCCTAAAATATTTTCGTGCGATTAGGGTTAAACAGATGAGAGGGAGAAAAGAGAGATGATATGACGTTGTACCTTAAAGCGCTTTCTTGACTCCCGCCATCTTCTCCTTGGACAGGATTTTAAAAACAGACACTGATTTTGGAAACTGTCATGGTTTAAGTCCAGTCAGCTATGCAGCTCACTCGCTTACTCCCCTCTCTTTCTTCCCTCAGCTCCTGGTGGAATGAGGAGGAGAATTGAAAGAATGTAGCTCCCACAGGTTGTGATAATAACAGCCCAGTAACTAAGGTATAACACAAACCACTACTGCTACCACCAATAAGAATGACGAGGGAAACAACAAGGGAAGAGAGTACATCCGCTCACCACCTATGCCCAGCCTGACTAAGCAGTGAACCCCCTCTTCCGTGTCCCTGGTCCCAGATTTTTACATCCTGGGCATGACATGCTGTGGTATGGAATACCCCTTTGGTCAGTTTGGGTCAGGTGTCCTGTCTCTGCCTCCTCCCAGCTTCCCCTCCTCCCTGATAGAGCATGAGACTTAGAAAGTCCTTGGTCAGAGTAAACATTACTGAGCAGTAACTAAAAACATTGGTGTTATCAGAACTGTTCCCAGGCTGAAAGCCAAAACCACAGCACTGCACCAGCTACTAAGAGGGAGAAAAATGTCTGCTACTGCTGAACCTAGGACAGAAACCCACCATGTGCTATACATATCTGGAGATGTTTTCAAGTGTTTGAAAGCATTCTACCTTTTTAAATCAGGTCTTTATAAGTCAGTTCAAATTCTATAATTAAAAATTGCAGTGCTTGTAATGTCTTTTGAATGTATTGTTCAGGATTCTTACTTTCATCTCTTTCTCATGGAAAGGAATAAATAGCAGGTTTATAGTATGAATAGCAAAAAATATTTTATATAGCTACACTATAGCATCTCCTCTCTTGGTTTCATTTCCAAATCAATTTTCAAATACAGATTCATATATTTAGCCCAAATGAAAGGTGGTCATACTTAGAGTGAATCATTGACAGTTTACCAGAGTAGTCATATCCAGAAGTAAGCATTTAAGTGGTTTCCACCCTTCCCAGATGTGAGCCTGTTTGTCATTCTGATCCTCTATTTCTGTTGAGCTGGCAGCTTAAAATATCAGTCTGATGATTTGAAGTCAATATAACTGTGTGACAAGGTTTCCACTGTATTGCTAGCCATTTTGATCCCTCTCAGAGGAATAATTCTTAATTAGGGGGCAACTAGTCTAAGAAAAAAATAGTTATGGTGAATTACAAATCAACTAAATACAATTTTTATTAATGAAAAATTAAATAGCTTGAAAATTTACAGGCAAAAATTCTATTTACAATTATTCTCATGTAAAACTGGTTCAATTCTTTTAGAAGCAAGTTATTCAACTGGTCACCTTTTAATTTATAAGTCCATATATCACCAAGAAGCCTTAACTTCAGGATGGAAAGTTATGACAGTCAACATCCCCAGAAACATTTCAGGATTAGGAAAAAAATTCCACTCTGCACTTGGCCAAACCCAAGACTTTTTGTTGAAAGCCAAAAGGAAAAGGTCCAGCTGAGAAAAGCCAGTAGTGTGGTGGTTTGTGACCCTTGCCCAGAATCATCAAGGGCACTTCAGGAGCTAAAACAATGGTGTTCTCAAAGCCAGTCATTCCTCCTAAGTCAGTTCTCATTCTCAAAGTAATAGAGGAAGTCTGTTGAAGAAATTTGAACTGGTCCTCGGATAATTTTGGTGTTGTCAGCCACTCCACTAAGGACCATTCCTTCTGCCATGAGCTAGCCAGGATTTCACTTTAATATGCTGAAATACATGGCCATGTTTAACATATTTATTAAGAATTTGTTTGGATTTCAGTACTGTGCTTTCATTTCTCTAAGTTTCCCTGCATAGACTAAAATTCAGTCTTTACTATGTGAAGAAAATGGATTAAAGTCCTGTCCAACTGGTCATCCACTGCACTCTTAACTCCCACAAAATACGCACTGGTATCTTTTTTAGACCATATGATTTAAAACCCAGGAGTCATTACTTAACCTGGAACTTAAAGAATAATAAATCTTCATTGGCCAAAATTTGCTTTCTGACTCATGATAAGGAGAATATGATTCATGAGAGTCTCTTCTTCTGCTTTATACCCTGATGTATGCAGTTCGCCACACAAGAATTTGCTATAGAGAAAAATGGAGATGTGAGTGAAGTTGAAATACAACATCCGGAACCGATCAAGAACATTTAGATAAGTCACTTTGATTGACAGCCACTTGGTTGATTAAAAAAAAAAATCACCATTTTCCACAGAAAGCAGTCCTTATAAAGAGTGATTCCAGCTGAAATTACACAGCAAGCCCCATTCACCACTGCGCTGTTGTTAACGTGTAACAGAGTAATCTATTTTACAAATGAGGACCAGTTCATACTGCAGTGAAGTGCAGCCACACGCAGTTGGACATCCATTACATGAATGCCTCAGCATATAGGAAATACATTGCAAATGCAAAAGTAGGCGTACATGTTTAAATTCTCAGTCTTATAAACTGATAATATTCCCTTCTTTCCCTGCAGCAGTGCTAATGGTTCACATATCAAATCCACTATTTAAAATCTGAATAAATCTTCTACATATAGTATGTATTTGCCTTCTGTCGAATACTGATTGATCTCCTCACCTTTATAATATGATAAATTTTTTCACACACTATTATTGGCCTTTGAATGTTAGCCACACCATGAGATGAATGGTGAGCCTGATTAGGAGTATTCACATTCCAGTCAGCTGTTTTCTTCTCTTTTTTTTTTTTTCACTACTTGTTTGTCTAATGGTGATTAGAGTTGCAGTTCCACCCTTTTGTGAAGTGTATTAAAACGTAATATCAATAACTGACACAGCACTGCTGTAGAACTGGCTGTTCCACAAATCTATAAAAACATGCCAAACAAAGCTTTCTGGACATCATGTCTCCAGGCATGGTGGAAATGTTTACTCCCTGCTTCTTAGCCTGGCTCATGATCAATGTAAGGGATATAAAAAATGAGTGCTTGTTAAGAACAGTAGAACTATGCTCCATGCTTTCAGGTAAAAGCGCCTTACATCAAGTGAAAGTGCCTTACACTCAGAGGTGCCAGGATATTTTTATCTGGTTTGGGGGGGGGGGGGGGGGGGG
>JANRGW010026210.1:0-15905 GCA_024733675.1 Psilopsiagon aymara | reverse complement strand
AACTGCTCTACCCCTGTCCATCAGTTCCGTAGCCCCATCACAGAAGGCCACCAAATTGGTCAGTCAGGATTTCCCCTCAGTGAAGCCATGCTGGCTGTCACCAACCACCTTGCTGTTTTTCATGTGCCTTATCATGCCTTCCAGGAGAATCTACTCCCAAGATCTTGCCAGGCACAGAGGTGACGCTGACTGCTCTGTAGTTCCCCGCCTCATCCATTTTCCCCTTCTTGAAAATGGGGGTGATATTTCCCTTTTTGCAGTCATTGGGAACTTCACCTGACTGCCATGAATTTTCAAATGCAATGGACATTTGCCAGCTCCTTCAGGACCCACAGATGGATTTCATCAGGTCCCATGGACTTGTGCATGTTCAGGTTCTTAAGATGGTCTCAAACCAGATCCTATCCTACAGTGGGCCTAAGGTCTTCGTTCTCACAGTCCCTCTGCCTGCCGTCCAAGACTTGGGTTGTGTTGTCAGTGCATTTGCTTGATAGCTTCTGGAGAGGGCCCGTGTTGTCCCTAATCTGTCTTTTATTTGCAGTGTACCTATAGAATCCCTTCCTGTTATCTTTCACATCCCTAGCCACGTTTAATTCTAAGTGGGCCTTATCTTTCCTAACCTGGTCCCTAGCTTCCCAGACAGCATCCCTGTATTTTTCGCAGACTGCCTGTCCTTGCCTCCACCTTGCCTCCAGCCTCTTTTTTTCCCCTCAAGGTTTCTCAGCAGCTCCTTATCCATCCAAGGAGGTCTCCTAGCCCTCCTGCAGCACTTCCTTCTAGTGGGGACGCAACACTCCTGAGCTTGCAGCAGGTGATCCTTGAATATCGACCAACAGTCTTGAGCCCCCGTGCTTTCTAGGGCTATATCCCATGGAACTTTACTAAGCTGGCTCCTGAAGAGGCCAAAGTCTGCTCTCTTGAAGTCCAGGACAGTGAGCTTGCAGCATGCTCTTCTCACTGTCCTGAGGATATGACGACACGACAATCTTGCTGTTAGGTCCTGAGGGCCTTCCAAAGTCGTGTTAGGCAGTAAGGGTGGTCAGCACTTGAAAACATTGCAGAAGAGGAAAATAACACTATCATAATAAAAAAAAATTAAAAATAAAGGCCTTGAAAAAATTCAAAAGTGAAATCTGAATCCAATCTCTAATAAATGGAGCATATTCATCCATTAGGTGTAATTTAACTGTAGAACTACAGCAAAGATAATTTCCATGCAATTGAGAGGGTCTAGTTACTTTCTTTACAATACACAGTTGTTTTCCTTTTGCTTTCACTTTCCCTGCTCCTGCAATGCTTTATCCCTATTCCCAATGGCAGATTTCCCCTCTAGCTGGAATTCTGAGGGATGTCAGTTTTTTCTCTCTTGTACAATATTTACCTGTATAATAAGAGATGATACAGAAAGGCAGCTGGAATATTTGGTGGCAGCATCAGTAATTTCTTCGCAACAATGAACTGCCACTGTTCTAATTTCTGTTCTAGCTGTAGCGTAAATAATTCATGTCAACACTTATGGGCTTAGTGGAAAAGGTGTCACTTGCATCTGTGGGTATTGATTCAAAACCCATGGTCCTGTAGGAGTAAGAACCCCATCAAACAACTAGGATAATTATAGTCATCAATGAAAAGAATCTTGTAAAGGCCTAATTTGATACGTTAAATACCAGCACCTGGTAATCTAATAATTTCTTTAATTGCCTGGAAAAACACAGGTGTATTCTGTGTTATGGGAGGTGCTCTTCTTAAATAAAAGTGATGAAACCCAGTGACAGTTAAAACAAAAAAGTATAGCTTTTTGAAGGGCTATTTAGGCTTTTGTTTACTTGTTTGTTTGAAACCAGTTTAATAATTACCAAGTTTGTGATGACAAATACCGGTCTTGGGAGTCTCCTTCAGCTCAGGAGTACATCATAAGCATCTCCCACCCTGTCTAATACTGGCTAGTGTGACACCCTTGATTGGTACATCTTTCCTTTGTAAGTGTACTCCCAATTGCACCTCTTGCATTTTTGTCAGTCTGGTTCAATGCGTGAATTATTCTGCTCCTGTTTGTCTCCTGGTAACATTTTTAGACCAAAGGAAGTAGTAAATCATTAGCTGTCTGTCTGCTCCTTCCTGAATGACTGTCTGCTTACAGCTTTGCTGTTTCTTTGTGGATTCCTCTGTGTAAAGTTTGGGGCTGAAGGTGAAAACCTGCTGGAATTTTGCAACCCTAGTTAAAATGGTCGCAAGTATGTTACTCAAAATGTGAAAAAATTCATAAAAACTTACCATGGTGCCTTAAAAGGTATGAATACTGAACACTTGTCTTTGTTTAATAAATTCTGTATGTGTTTGCAGAAGTACTTGTGCAAGAGGAATTTGCCTGTGTGCTGTGGAACAGGTGCCTTGAAACAGCTTGGGCAGAAGTTATCTTTAAAATGCTGTTTGCACTTGTTTCATTTCTCTATCTGAGCATAAGTGTGGTACATGTTAATAGCAGATGGCATTTGCAGCATCATTCACAGTTTTCACAGAATTGAATAGGCAAAACATACAAAAAAGCTAATACTTGGATTTTATTTTATTTTTTCCTAAATTGCATGTATGTGTGGGGATTGGTGGGAAGAGCTTAGTAAATGAATTTATACTTGTGGATGCTCTTTTAGCTACTTGCAGGAAATGAAATGCTAGATTGAAGCTGATTCTATCTGATTTCTGATAAATATGATCTTCCCATGCAAGTCCAGAAATACTTCACTGATAAGATGTATCTTGAGCTGAGGTCAGTCATAGTTAAGGGCTCTTTCAATTGACGACTAGTGGATTGTATATGTGGAAGAAATCAAGTGGTTTTAAACATGAAGTTTTCTCTGAGTTCAGGTTTATTTCTGAATCATCAAATAATAACACTGAGTACTAGGACCTAAACTTGCAGAGGCTAAGGATTAAGGCTGGTCTTCCTAGAATAGGGTTAAGGCAGAAGAATGTAATGCTGCAGGCATTAATGCACTGGCATAACACTACAGGCATTAATGCACTGGCTGCAATTACTGTGATTTTCCCACTTGCTCATGCACAGAGGAGAGGCCTTTCCTTCCTACCAGAGCTTTTAAAGGTGAAGTGAAGAAGAATGAGATGTTCACTCTGTGTTTTCCTTCTCAGAAATAATCTCTTTGGTATTCTTAACATTGACTTTGTTAACGTTGCCCTTCAGTGGTCACTGAATCCCTTTGACACTCACTTTTTCGTTCTCCCATTTCTGTTCTGTTTCCCAGTACCTGTCTTTCCTCGCCATTTGCAGCTCTGTACCCTCTCCCAAATTTGCCTTTCAGTATTTGACTCCTCCAGGATGTTTTTACAGCCTTCAGTTCTGGACTCCAGGCATTTGCATGTCGTTTCTAGGGCTTTGTCCCTTGGCATGTGAAGGAGATTGATGTTAATGTGGAGGTCGGTGGAGCAGCAGTGACATCCAGTGGCCCTCTCGGTTAATCAAAAGCTGAAATTCCTGGTGCTGAAGTACGGGTCGATTGAGGGTCTTCAGTTCTCCCATTTCATTTCTGAGTCTGAGTGAAAGCTCTTGATCAAAATCAGATATGTTGAAGGCCCATCTGCTGAGGCCAGGCAGGTACGGAGAGTTCCCAGGCTCTGTAAGTCCCTGGTACTGTTAGATTTCACAGTAGAACTAAGCTATCAGAAAACCTAAGTTGCTTTAGGTGTGATAATAGTTCTTTCAGAGATACTTTTGTGCTGTTACTGGGTACTCTGTTTAATCTATTGGGATTAGTGTTAAACCAAGCACTTACTGTACATTTGATTCTCCATAGTGTACGATCAGGAAGAGTCACGAGACAGGAAGCAGGCTCCTTAGAAAGCCCATAAAGTTGTAGTGTTTGCTCTGTGCATGCTTTTCATCCTACCTTTTTAGAGTGGAAACTTCGGAGGAAAGGTCTACCATCTGTTCTTTGCATGTATAGTAGTTGCATGGTGATCTTACCCTTCTGAAAGTTCAGAAAGCGTAACGGAAAAATTGATGTAGATACAGAAAAATTTCTGTTAGTTTTGCCTTCTTCCTTCCAAGGAGACCACTTTGTAAGATTTCTTTCCTTGCCTTAATACATGGCATAATCACTTTTTTGTTGGTTGCTGCTTTATTTTCCCTTTTTCTTAATTTTTTTTCCCCTGAGTAGTTTGTAAACTCATGAATCAAGTGCCTGATTTTCTTGCTGAGCAGTCTTGGAGATTACATTTTCTTTTCTTGTTATGCCTTTTAATTCAGATCTCATGGCTATGAGGACTTCTCCCTCTGGTTGTACTCTAATGAGTTATTTTTGCCATCCAGTCTCTCAATAAAAATGTATCTGATTTAAGAACACAACAACTGAAAATGCTCTTTTGCTCTGTGTTGGTACAGAAGTCTTAATACTGTGGAGTTTCTAGACATTCCTTTGAAACAGATAATACAAAGCATCATTTAGAGATATCTAATCACACAACTATGTGCATGGAAATCTGTTCTGAAGGACATGTAGATTAATCTCTCTTTTTCTTCTATTCCTAGAAGAGGAAGATTTCAGTAGCATTTCCATATTTAACCACAGTTTGGGGTTGGGGTGACAATGGGTCTAGTGAGTGGGGCAGCTATTTTTTGGATACGTGGAGAGGGAGTTATTATTAGAAAACAGTTTTATGATGGGTTTTCTAAAAAAAAAGTGCTGCAAAATACTTAAGCAGTTACACTTTAGTTCTGAATAACTGCCTGCATATAAGAATTTTAGAGACTATTGATGTATTGATTTGTTTCAGTGACAGCTTCTTGTCCATGTGCTCCATGTGAAATGGCGACTGAAGTTTACATACAGAGGAACGAGTGTGCTGAGCTATGCTTGCTTTTACAGCAGGACATTACTCCCAAGTACTGAGCGAATGTTTCTCAAGTATCTACCAAGACTGTCCTGTGAAGTCCCTTAAATTTTTTCAGCAGCTAGTAAGGGCTTTTCAGTTTGGAGTCTAGATGAGGTTGGATTTGTATGACCCTGGTCTTATAATGGAAATAATAAGAAAATATGGTAGTATGGCAAAGGAATGACAGTTTGAAGGCTGGAGAAGGAAAGAAGAGGAGTAAACACATTCATTTTCAATCTGAATTGTGACCAGAAGAAGCTTTGTTCTTAGCTCTGGGAAGATACTTCATTACCTTGTCGTGTGAAGGCAACTACTCTGCCTGATGACAGCAGTAAGGGAATTGCCTGAAAAAAAGTATGAGTTGATCTGCCTGGCTGTGCATTTTCTGTGAGGCATAAGTGGACTCTTCAGAGAGTGTAAATTAACACAGACTTGTTGAGGGATGTAGCTCTGGTTGCTGCAACTAATACTCTACACATGCTTAATTCTGTGGACTTCATTCTTTTAATCTAGCATTTGTTCTGAAAAGTGTTTCACTGTGACTGTGTTTTATAATTTTATTTATAATAAAACAATTAAAAATGTTGACATCTTTTAAAAAAGCAACCCAAACAGATAAGGAACCAAAGACATTCATTCAGCTATAAAAACCTTTTCCAATCTTAGAATAGAAGCTTTCTTGATCAGCTTTAATGCAGGTTGTTGTATTTAGAAGAGCATTTTTTTAAGTTTGTTGGCTTTTTCTTAGCCAGCTCTTTTAAATCTGCATTACTTTTTTATTTGCTGTTTAATGAGTCTTCTAATCCATGTGATCCAATGGTCTACAAAGTCTTCAAGTTGATTTGTGAGTGGTTCATTCTTTAGAAGACAGACCATTGCATATCAAGAGATCCAGTCTCCGGCACCCAAGTTCAAGGAGAATGCAGAATGGGTGGCAGAAGTAGTGGAATTGGGGCATTGTTTATTTTTCTTCCTTTCAAGTGGTGTAATGCTGTCATAAGCAGAGCTGTAGGAATACCTATACGTGGTACAGGTTCAGTGTATTATGCCTAGGAGGAAAGTCTGAAGCAGAGTAAAATGTCTTTTCTCATTGACTGTTTTGTCTGCATTGGTCACCTGGTATGGAAGATTCTAGTCTTCAGCATATACTGAAAATCCTTGTGTAAGAAGCAGTGCTGTGTATGTATGCTTTTATGTAACAGAGCATATCAGTGGTCTGATGGAGTTAATGAGCTTATTCCCTTGCTATGAGGAAATTGTAGTTTTAATGTCCTTTTCTAAGTCATTAGAATTAATATGTTTTACATTAAAATGCAAGCCTAACAAAATATTTTGTCTTCACTGGTCATGGTAGTTTGCTTAATGCTGACTGTGTTTAAGGACTTCACAGTCATTTGTTTGGAACATGCTTCATCAGTTTGCCTTGTATTTTAATTTTAGCAGCTGACAAAGTTAAGGTAAAAAATGCTACCTAGCTTCTGCCTGCATCATTTTTTTTTCCAAGTGTGAAACAAAAAAACCCCACTAAACCCAACGATTTTCCCCCTCCCCCAAACAGAGAAAAAAGAAAGAAATAAACAGTTGTTCCATGTTAAGATTTGCATGAGAAATAACTTTTCATTTGTGTTCATGTTTTTGCTCACAGAGGAGGAATTATTCAGTAATTTGTCCATATTCAATGAAACATGTGTGAAGTGGGAAAGGAAAACTGGAAGACTAGGAGTGCAGAAAACATACACAGTAAGTGGGGCAGTATTTGAGTTTGGGAGTAGCTTTGTCCTGGTTAATTCTGGTGAGGCAGCAGTGAAGATTAGTTTTGTGGGTTTTGTTTGTTATTTCTCTCACTCTTCCATAGAAACCTAAAGGTGTTAGGAAAGAAACAAGTAGCTATCCTGAAGTTCGGTGAAAAACTCAAAAGTAAATCACCTAAATACCGGCTTCAGAGTATATAAGGAGTGTTTTAGTGCAAGTTTGTTTAAGTGAAATTCTGTTATAGAGCTCCAGGTCACATTGACACAGAAAAAAATTGCAAAATTTGGGCTCTGTCTGCCTCTGTGATACAAACATTTCAAGTAAACAGTGTATCACTTGCAGATATTGGATGTAAGTTGTTTTAGAAATGCAGAGTATGCTGAAATACCAGACCTTGCTCAAGAGATTCAACTATCTTTCATCTGGACATTTTAGAACAGTTTTCCATGGAAATAGGAAGTGACCATGGTAATTATTTTTTACCCCATTTATAAACATAAGAATAAAAGTTAAGGTATGAATTCTCAGAAACAAAAAGTTTAATCATTGTTGCTGAAAGCCAAAACAGTACGATAAGAATTAGTGTGTTAAGAATGACAAGATCCCAAAAAAGGTTGGGAGATTTTTGGTTTTCCTTGTGGGTTTTTTATGTGCTGTTTATTTTTTATTTGGTTTTTTGTTGTTTGTTTGTTGGACTTTTTTTCTTTTCTGTTTTTTTTTTTTTTTTGATAAGTAAAAGTAGGGAGAAAAAGAAAAAGGATTTCCAGGATGGGGAAAATACCAAGGTTGAGTGATAATTTTGGAAAACAATCTGTTTTTCTCTTCCTGTGTTAAAATTTATTTTTAGTTTGTGTGCCTTTATGAAGAACTGCTGAGATGGAATGAAACAAATTCCCAGTTGCCCTAGTGGTTCAAAAGTAGAGATTTTCATATACCCAGTGGCATCTGTCAAGCTGTGGATCTCTGGTGCAATGTGATCTGTGCACATAGAATCATAGAATAGTTAGGGTTGGAAAGGACCTTAAGATCATCTAGTTCTACCCCCCCTGCCATGGGCAGGGACACCTCCCACTAAACCATATCACACAAGGCTCTGTCCACCCTGGCCTTGAGCACCGCCAGCGATGGCGCATTCAGCTTCTCTGGTCATGCTTTTGCCTGAATTCAGCTACCTGCAAGATGCTTCAGAATAGTGAAAATAGTGTATCATGTAGGTAGGCATATGATGCATGCCGTAAAGGTCAACAATACAGTCTGAATCTGTACTGCCTTGAGCTCAACTAGGTAAGTTTTATCTGTCCCTTCATCTCATACAAACAGCCGGTTTCTCTTTTACTGCACTGGGATGATCTTAGGGATGCTTGTTTTTACTGTTGTTTGGCATTCAGTTTTAATACTAATTCTGTAGGGCAAGGGGGAAGAATGAGAAGATGATGAAAAAGGTAGCAAGCAGATGTAGTTTCTGTCTCTGTGCTATAAACAAGAAAGAATATTTATTTACACCCTACTATTTGTGTTGGAGGTGTATTTTGGGTCAGCGTTGTAGATTCCTTCCATATGCTGTAGATATATATGAAAAAGGAATTCATAATTTTAGCGGTCAGAAGAAATTAAGGATTAATTTATTAAGCCATCTTGTTGCACCAAAACAGTTTATCACAAGATTTGTTTTTTTAATTGAGCTGACATTCTGAATTGGATGTAGTCCTAGGTTCTCAAGGCTTAATTGAACTAGTATTCTGAATTTTGGAGAGCCACAACCACTTGTACCATCATTTTTGTTAATCCTTCAATAGTTTCGCATACTGGGCCAGAGATGGGATGAGAAGACGTTCTCGGAAGATGTGATATTTAACATCACTACAAATGAAGATAATCCAAAGGTGTGTTTAGATCTCGACTCTGGCAGTAACTACATGGTGAATATTACTACAGTTTCTTCCACAAACGTCCCTGTCTCAGTTTCAGTAGCAGTTCAAACAAAGGGTAGGTTGTGTTTTGTATTCTCTCTGCTTATAGAAGAATTTACTGTGCTGCAGAATTGACTGTTTTGAGTCTGGCAGACAGGATAACAGGCTGTCTCCTAGATGATCTCATTCTTTATGCTGGCTACACTCACGTAGCCATTGTCAGCATTTTCTTTTTCTGCAAGAGGGTTTTGTGCTCACTGTGGCCATTGAATCTGTGAGCAAACAGAGCAGTGGCAGTTAAGTGCCCTTCAGAAAGGTTTGGCAAATTTACTTCTTCAGGATTTGTCTTCTGGCTGAGTGGTGCAGTGGCATTCCTGGCCACATGCTGGAATTTCAGTCCATGGTGCATTGCTTATTGGTTTCTGTTCTTTGTCTTGAAAACTCATTCTCTGTCTATGGGAGAATTCCCTGTTATTGAGCTGTGTGATACTAATCTAAATGTGTGCATTATAGATAATGTTCCTATGTTTAGCAACGATGAGCAGTGTTCTGGCAATTTTTTAGTAATTGTAGAGAAAACATGTTCTAATAGCAGGTGTTTGTAGCATTTTAGTCATGGAAACTTTAAACTTGCGTCTGACATACTAACTCAGATGAGACAGACCTTGGGAAATAATTGCCTTTGGAATCCACAAAAGTGCCTTTTTTTTTTTTTTTTTTTTTTTTCCATGTGCTTTTTCCTAAAGGGCATCAACTGTGACAAATTGTTCTATGATAACTTTACTTGCATCAGAAGATCTGAACCCCTGGAACATTCTGTCGTAATAACCTCCCTAAGTCTGGACAAATCAGTCATGCCTTAATTTCCTGAATAGCATGCTTGGGTTTTCCAAAAGCCATTTTACCTGGAAAGCATGCTTTGTTTGCTGTGTTTGTTCATTCAGAAGGAAATCAGATTCTACCTCCTTCTCAGAAGAGAGCTAAAATAGCTTCCCCCCCCCCTTTTTTTTTTATTTTCAGAGACTCCAATTAAGTTGAAGAGGTGAAGTTTTTGTAATAAATTGTTCCCATTTTTTATTGTCTTTACAGTAAAGGAGCCTTTCAACAATGTACTAATTTTTAACGATACCTGCTTGAAATGGCAGAGAAATGTCAGGGGAACTGATGTGGAAGACAGATATTCGGTGAGTGACAATCTGTATTTTGAATCTAGAAAACAATTGTAGCAATCACCTACGTAAAAAAACCTGTAACTTTTCAAATACTCAGTGCTAGCAGTGTTCCTCATTCAAATAATGTCTCATAAAACCTCAGGGAGTAAGCTTGCACAGCAGCCTTCGGACAAGAAAGAAACCACTGTCCTCTTTTATACTCTCCTATTTCTTGTTCATTTTTTCCCCCCTGTTCTACTCTATTTTGCCCTTCCTATGTGTACTTTCAGCTTTGTCATGTTCAGGCCTCAGACAGCTTTATTCCAGTTCCACAGAGACGGGCCACTCTGCCTGGTGATAAGTCTTCAATCTTCTCTCATCCCAGGAGGGCATTTCTACATGATCTGTCTCTGCCAGGACTCTTGACCACCTGCTGTTGTCTCAAATATCTGTGCTAAGAGGTGCTCAGAGATAATCTAGAAGCACAAGATCTATTTAGAGGAAAATTAGCCCATTATTAAAATACAGCAACCATTTTAGTTTTCATTAACAGTAATAGTCATGAGAGTTCTTAATAATATCATGATCATTTGAGACATCAACAACAAAACAAATACACACAAAATTCAACTGAAACAAAAAAAACCCAACCTCATGTCTGTAAATTTACCTGGAAACAGAGCTGTCTGTAAGCAGATCCTGGAGAAGGTATTTTAGCATTTTGACGTAGGTCAGAATGACTTGATTTTGACTTGTCATTAGGGTCAAACAAGGTGTTCATGTGAGATTACTTCTGTAACTTTGCACCATTTGGGTGTACGATAGTGAAAAAACACTATTACTGGAAGCCTGCATGTCAGCAGGAAATCAAGACTTAGAGGAAACCACATGATAATAAAAAAGAGGCTAGACAAGGAGGAGAAGAAGTGAAAGAACTAGGACAACGTCAGAGGTAATCAAAAGGGACTGCAATTCCTGTCAAATTTTGAAGGCATTTGAATATGAGTAACTGTCAGTGCCAACATTTTTTACAGTCTCTGTGCAGTGGTGTGTTTTTCTGTTCTTTCTTCTAATTTAGAGCATGACATGACTGAATGCAAGTGATTTATTGAACATTGCAATTTCCATGCTGTGATTGTTTGGTTACAGTTTCATGTGCAAGGCCAGCGTCGGTATCAGAAAGAGTTCTTTCATGAAATGATTTTCGACCTTACTACACACAAGCAGGCTCCAGAAGTTTGTTTTGATTTGCAGCCAGGCACCAATTACTCTGTTAATATTTCCATGGCAGCTTTGAATTTTTCATTGCTGGTTTCCGTGACAACACAAATCACAGGTAAGTCCTGGCATTTATTTTATGTATTTACAAAAGCACCTACTGGGTCTGAGAGACTCAAGTGAAACAGCATGGTTGACTTAGTGTTGTATGGTGGGTTGTTAAAGTGCTCTTTCCATGCTCAAAATTTTCATTGCTGTTTGTTTTCTCAGATTTCATATTGTTGATAGTTCGGCAGCAGAAGAGGGAGAGAAATGAGAGAGGAGTGTTTGGCACAGCAGGGAGAAAGATGATTTGGTGGGTTAGACAGAAGATTGGTGACTAGAGGAGCTGTCATATTAGAGGCTAAGTCACTTTTTCAGTGTAAGCTCTCTCCACTGTGGAGGTAGTAGCACAGCTACACTTCCTATGGGTGTTCTCAACAACAGATTATCACTAAAGTCTGGAAAGATCCCAAGTGCATAGAGTCGTGCAAGTACCTCAGACAGATACCTTAATCTCTAATTGGTAGAGTATAAAACATGGAAGGCATTTTAGCAAATAACATTCTGTAGGGAGAGTGTCAACTTCACTATTTAGCAGGATATTCTTATGGCACTAAAATGCTACAAAAAAAAAAAGTGTGTCATTTTTTAGCTAATTTTTTTTTGTTTAGAACAGTTTTGCACAATCCCAATGCTGTCAGATTTTTTGTATTAGGTTGTGAAGTGTAGTGTTTGGTGCTAGTACCATTTTTCTTGTTGGGGCGACAAATTGGAATGGGCAAGAAACATGAGATTTCTCTGAATGTCTGTAACTCTGATTAGCCACTAGATGGAACCAATTCTCTTTGGTTGCTTACGAAGTCCACCCACCACGGGATTGTGGTGGTTTTGAAATGGATAAGTGACCATATTCTTGAGAGTAAATGTAAGGTTTTTAAGCTTCATGAAAGGCAAAACATCCCTTTAAACATCCTAAACATCCTTAAGTTTCTTAAAGCTACTGTTTAGGGCTGGGGGTTTTGTGGGGATTTGGCAATGAAATTACGTAATCAATTTTTTGGAAGTTGCCTTGCTGTCACTCAGAAGTAGCATCCATGGGTTCATGAGTACATGTAGCTTTGTATAAGCTAATAAGCTGTCTCAGAATTACGTTGACTGAGGTAATTTTTGAATACGTACTCAGAGTAAAGACATAGCTCTTTACTCTTTCATCCTGTGATATTTCCTAAACTCTGCAAGATTGCATCATGTCACTTACTCAGCAGAGCTCTAGAGAACACTTTGCAGCAGGTGCTGTGTGAAGTGGCATTTGTGCAGCTGGCATGTTTCCCTCTCTGCTGACTTACGCTTAACAAATGCACATGCGTAGCCCCAGAAAAGGTCTTCCTGTAAAAGTTATGTCACTTAGAAGATCCTGCTATGCAAGCCATTTTGTATCTGGTAGGTAGTTTTTTCAATAAGCAATAAAAGGTAGGTGTTGTTCTGTCACTAGGAACCTTCATCCAAAACTTGTCATGCAGACAATTAATATTGTGCTTTTTGTAATAGAAGCCAAAAAATAAAAGTAGGTCTTTTTTTTTTTTTGTGGTTGAAATTGAGTGAAAATTAAAAAGCCAGCAGTGATCATGCTGCAAAGCTCACCAAATAATGCGAATTTTCAAAAGTGTTGCATTTGTTGCTATTTCAGTTTATCTGAGATGAAAATGATACAGTTAATGCAATTATTCTGGCAGTGTCCCTTTGACTTCTGTGCCTTATGTTTTGGGAATTGCATTATCTGTACAAGCAATTTTATTTATATAAAACCAGTTATAATTTTAGAATAGGTGTGTAATTTGCTTCTTCATTTGTACAATTATTTTGTAATCATGTATGTTATTATACCAGAGGGTTGTGTTTCCATGGTGGGTGGAATGATCTCATCTGTCAGCTGAAGTCTGAAAAGTGTATTTTGGCTCTGTTGGGTTTCTGGCTAAATGGTACTGTATAAGTGTAAGATATTCCTTAAGCAAAGAGGCTCTAAGGCATCTGAGACTTACAGAAGTGTTTTGCTGTTAATGTACTGAAGGTGGCCTAATTTGTTGTCCAAGGTTTCATACAGCATCCTTTAACAAATGTACCAGCAGCTGGTCTGTTTCCCCATCTGTTGGCAAATCCGGATGTTGTGGCTCCCTGTCTTCCCCACACTTCCCACATTTTGAGACTTTGGGAAGTCTTGACTGTAGAGTTTGAACTGCTGTGAAGAGGCGTGTCCCAGGCAGTTAGATGAACACTGCCTAAGAGACTTAATTTCCTGACAAGGATAGTCATCTGTAAATCAATCAAGACTGCTGCGGAATACAGTAAGCATGTAAATGTTAGTCATAAGTCTGGGCCTTTTTTCAAAAAGGAAGATTCGTAAATGCATGTTAGGAAAGCTACTTCTGTATGCTGAATATCTGTATCTACATTTATTTCTCCTTTGAATGCGGATATATTATATCCATAGTATTTCTAAAGAAAAAAAGCAAGCACAAGCCTGCTTTTATCCCTGGCAAGTAGCAGCTTTTAAAAATAGTTCTGTGCTGAGTGCAAAACTCATATTGCCCGTCATCTTGTGGATGGTAAGTATAGTCTAGCAAATGCTTCATGGATCATTGAAATTCTGCTCCTTCATACTTCCAGCAACAGGCATCTTGCACAGTCTTTTACGTTGTCTTAGCTTATTTTAGAGAAGCTCTCAGCACCTGCCTACTTGAGATAAGACGTTGAGTCAAATATGAGAAATGATCAGGCAGTGATTATATTGTAGCTGTGAAAAGATGGTATCAAGATTGTCTTTTAAGCAAGAGAGTTCATGTCTGTTTCCAAATAAGGAAAAGAGTGTCTTGTGGGTGTACTTTTTCATTCATTGTTTCTGTTGGGATAACTCTGCTTACACATGGCTCTGTTCCTTTTCCTTTATGAAGACCATTTGTTAGAGGTTTTCACATATGAATTTAAAAAAGACTTTTGAAACCACTTTCAAGTGTTTGAAAAACTAAGTAATAGAGAAAGGCATAATGCTTTTGCTTCTAATGCCCTAAATAGAGCTTTTCTTCAATAGAGCTTTTAAAATACTGTTGATATTTGAATCTGTTTATATCCGCAGGATATACCTGCAGGCCACATACTCTTGTGTGTGTATCCTCTCTGTCTTGTTATGAACACGTAAGTTAGAAAGTAGACTTAAAAGGAGGTAGTTTGGAAAGTGACTTGAATTAGAAGAACTAATTCCATCATGTACTGAGTATAATCTTATGGAGCCCCCCACTTTCAGTATGTGAAAAATGTATTACATTACAGATCAGGCTGTGATGACTAATCTGTTTGCCTGCCCATAGAGGTACGCACAAAAGTAAAAGATGTTGTTGTTCTGCTCTGTATGATGAAAAAGGTTTACACTCATCCTTTCATAAAAGGACTTCTTTAAAGTCTGAAAAAAGAAGGACAAAGCAAATTACCCTGCAGTGAGGAAGTGAAGGACTGTTGGAGAGCTCTTAGCCTGAGAGTTACTCTGGGAGCACATCATGTTCCTTCAGAGAGACAGTCCATGGTAGTGTGCAGCTTCAAAGCACCAGTACTGCAGAGGGGGGAGTTTCTGATTTATGTAATAGGGAATGTGAGGTGATTAAAACCTGAGTCTGGTTTATTACTGTCCTATGCAGACTATTCAAATTCATGATACTTAAGTTCATATCCATGCCTCCGTTATTTTTCTGACCTGTTTCATGGTAAGAATTTTTCATAAATACTTGTCAAGTCATGATTGTTCCAATCTTCTCTATAATTATGTTTAAAAAGCAATTGATAGCTGTGGCACAGTCTATGCTTTACATGCTGAACATAATTCTTTGCTTTTTTAGTCTGTTCCATCTGGGTGAATAGGGGTTCTTCAATATTGCATCAGACCTTTATAAATCTGTAGTAATGTATTTTCCTTAGCCTGGATGTTGGCCTCAACTGTTTAGTGTAATTAGCATTAAGTAAAATGAATAAAACAAAAAATAAAAATAACAATACAAATGTAGGCTACTAATGAGGAAGAAGATGGATTGTATACTCTATTCTGCAATGAATTTGTATATAAAATGGTCACACATGCACACTAGTACTATTTCTGTTTTTAAGACACAGTGGTAGAATGGTTTGGCTTGGAAGGGACCTTTAAAGGTCATCTAGTCAGTCCGCCCTACAGTGGGCTGGAACATCCTCAACTAGACCAGGTTGCTCAGAGCCGTGTGAACATGACCTTAAACACTTCCAGGGATGGGGCATCTACCAGCTCTCTGGGCAATCTGTGCCAGTGTTTCATTACCCCCATAATAAAAAATTTGTTCTAATACCTAGTCTGAATCTCCCCTTTTTAGTTTAAAACCATTACCCCTTGTCCTTTTGTGACAGACTGTGGCAAGAAGTGTCTCCCCATCTTTCTTATAAACCCCTTTTAAGAATTGGCCGCAATAAAATCTCCCTGAAGTCTTCTCTTCTCCAGGCTGAAAAAGCTCAATTCTTTCAGTGTTTCATGATAGGAGAGGTGTTCCAGCCCTCTGATCACTTTCGTGGCCACCTCTGTACCCTCTCCAACCGATCCGTGTCTTTCCTGTACTAAGGACTCCAGAGCTGATTTCAATATCTATGTGAGTTCTCACAAGAGCAGAATAGAGAGGTATAATTAGTTCCCTCAACCTTCTGGTCATGCTCCTTTGAATGGAGCCCAACATACAGTTGTCTTAATGGGCTGCAAGACTACATTGGAGGCTTATGTCCAATCTCTCATCCGCGAGCACCCCTAAGTCCTCATTCCTCAGCCTGCATTGATACCAGGGGTTGCCCTAACCCAGGTGCAAGACCTTGCACCTTGGCCTTATTAAACCTCATGACGTTTGCAGGGGGTCACTTCTCCAACCTGCCAACCCTCTGGATG
>JANRGW010026207.1:0-40226 GCA_024733675.1 Psilopsiagon aymara | reverse complement strand
TCTCTGGGCACCCTGTGCCAGCGCCTCAGCACCCTCACAGGGAAGAGCTTCTGCCTAAGAGCTCATCTCAGTCTCCCTTCTGTCAGGTTAAAGCCATTCCCCTTGTCCTGTCCCTACAGGCCCTTTCTTGATTTGAAGTTACTTCAAACTGGCATCAAAGGACAGAAAAAGAGCCATGTTAGCCTTCATTGGGTTTCAGTTCCATAACTGCTTCATGACGTACCTGCTTCATTCATTGCTTGACTGACTTGAAAACTTGTTAAGACTGAGCATTTACTTAAGAACTTTGCTCGATGAGGGCCACAGGAGTAAATCGTGGGATACCCTTGCGACTTCAGCCACCTGGGCGTCACTTGTATTTCCTTTTCTTTCTGTCCCTTGTGCACCTCTGTGCCTGAGGGGAGCTGAGCCCCTTTTACCCGTCACTGTCCCCAGCAGGTCCTGCTCTAACCTGTGGCTGTAATCTGTGAGGTGAGGAATTGCACACCAGAAATTCAAGCACAGCAAGGAGGAGATGATTTTGCATCCAAGTTACCCGTGGGGGCAGGGAAGGAGGCAGAGCACAGGCAAGGGCAGAGAGGGTGCCCCCCCCCCTCAAGCCTTTGGATCAGCCTTCACCCTGCAGTCGGTACTTCCCTGCTGTCATTCAATGCATGCAGTTACTCAGTGTAACATAAACTGATTCCCAGGCTGGATGTGTCCAGTCCTGGCTATGCGGCTGCCAGGAGCATGCTGAGAAGTGCTTCAAGTAGCGAATGAGTGTGTTTCTGAACTGGATGTCCGCAGCATTCGGCTGGCTGTTTAAAAAGCCAGTGTAAATGTATACTCAAAGAGTGGCAAACACAAGAGCAGATAAACTGATTTAAGTGCCTTTTAAAGCGATTAATGGCCTTGGCTTACATATGCTGGGAAAGTAAGTCAGGAGCTGGGGGTGGGTTTGCTTCTGTACTTACCCAGAAAACACTGTTCTAAAACCTTGTTTGAGCTGCAGCCCTGTTCTCGCAAGAGGATCTTCAAAGTGGGGCCTGGGGAGATTTCCAAGTCCAAGAGCACAAGATTCAAACCCCACCAGACTGCTGGAGCCTGTGTTTAGTGCAGCAGGATTTCCCCTGGCACTTGAGATCCTGTCTTAAGGCACTCTCACAACTTGCCACAATCCCCCCAGGGGCTGCCTGGCTTATTCCCATCGCCCATTTGCAGCCAGAGGAGCTCCACAAACCCTGTGTTAACCCCTCACTTACAGCTTATCTGAAAGTCGCAGTCTGTGGAGCGCAGGCCAAGCCTCCTGCTTCCTCAACCCTCTTTGGGAATCTCATCCGTGGGTTTACACCGTGCTCTGTGGTTCCTTACGGGTTTTCCCAAACTGAGGGGTCCAGGCAAGGTGGACCTGGAGGATTTAGGCTGCCTGGGGCTGCCCTCAGCAGCTGCAGTTTTACTGCTGCCTGTGTTTGATGGGACGATGAGGAGCGGGAAGAAGGATGAGCTGCAGCCCTATGGAGCTCCCACAGAATTTGGGTGTAATTTCCAAATATTTCAAGTTAGTGAGCACTTTTGAAAATTGGAGGCAAAGGAATTGTGGTAATAGGAACCAGCTGCTGCAGAGCAGGCTGTGTCCTAAGAAGAAACAGCTCCGTGAAAATAGGTCTGCTGAGTAATAAAGCCACAAATAAATACTTAGTTCATTTACTGGGTTGTTAGTCCCGTAAGCACTTAAACTTCATTTGTTAAAAGAAACAGCATTATACAAATCAAAAGCAGATGAGCAAAAGCCCTGGGTTTACTTTTGCTTGCTGGCTTTTATTGGTGGTTGGTTGAACAGTTGTAGCCCTTGCAGCTTTCAGCAGGTGGGATTGGTGCCTGGGTACAACAGACCCTTCTGCAACAACAGTGCCGTTTTATTCTGTTCTGTGATAGTAATTGGGTTGTTGTTTTCTTTCCTTGGTACCTTTGGATAGTGCAAAGAGTTGTTATTAAGGGAATTGTTTCCCAAGGTGGTTCTCAGTTTTTTTGAGGTGCGGGGGTCAGTGAGACACTTCAAGCTTTGGTCTTAAGGATGCTGAGTTTCTGACCCTTCTGACAGAGAACTGTGTAAATCTTTCTTCTTCCATCTGACTGCATCTAAGTGAGGTCCCTGTGCTGTTCTTCAGGTACTCCTGACACTCTTGCTGAGGTCCAAACAGGTCTTATTTAGTTGACTGGGTGAACTCCTGGGCTCTCATCTCTTCATCAAGACAGAGGAACGATCTTGGTCTTTGATTCGGTCTTAATTCATTGCCAGAAACTGAGCCTGGTGTTTCTAACTCCCAGTGAAGTGAATGCTGATTTGAAAGTGAGGATTGTTCTGTATGAATAAGCAGCCTTCAGTGTCTTTGGGATCTGGGAGAGAGTTACCATGTGGATGGAAAAAATGGAAAGCTGTCAGCATTCTGGGAAGAGCAGAGTGGAAGAGTTACAGGTTCTCTGAAGAGATCCATCTGTCAGGGAACAATAGGAGCAATCACAGAACACCGTATATATCCTTTTTCACTGCACCAGAAGAAGTCCGTGATTACATCAGACATGTTTAAGGCAGACCACTCTGAGCAGAGCTGTTTGGAAGACTGTGGCTCTTGAGTAACCAGCTCATTCTAATCCAGTTCATATTTGAACAGTCCTCTCTGATTGCAGATGGGGTGAACAGCCTTTAAAGTACACAAGCAATTGCCTGTTAGCGACTGGAACCATTAACTCCTGCTGATCATGATGCTGTGTCTGCAGTGCTGCTTGTGGTGGTGCTCTCTATACAAGAAAAAAGATGTCATAAGCCATCTGAGGCCAGGCCCAGTGTCATGGCCATGAATAGACAGGTTCCTGTTGACCCTGTTTAGTTCAGGCTCCAAGAGAATCATAACCTTTTGGTATGGAAGCTCATACTTGAGCATTTAGAAGATTAAAACAAAGCCAAGTGGCTCTGTGGATGCATTAGAAAACTCTTCATTTGTTTCTGTGTCACTTTTCTTGTCTTACAGCTTTTCTCTGCCCTATGGTCTGGTTTTCTTCCTAAAAATTGGCTGTTGTGACTGCTCCTGTGTTTTCCCCATGGTTTCTCTAGATATGTTATGCCCAAATCAGCAACCTGTGAGTTTGCACTTGGAGGGAGAAGAAATGAGAGCGCTCATCTGTGGAACGTGTTGGAGTTACTAGTGCTTATCTTGTAGAGAGTTTTTTCTATACATGTATCTGCATAAATACTTCACAGAAATAAGTATCTTCTCACAGTGACCCCCTTTGAAAGATCATGGCCACATACTGTCATGTGGGACATAATGTAAAGTTTGTGTAGATGAAACCCAATTTGTAGAGTCTGATAAGTCTGAGCCACATCCTACACTGTGTGTAGCGAGGACCAGCACAACGGTTCTGAAGGCTGCTTCGGAAGAGCCCACTGCTGGGAGATGTTAAGCGTATTTGTGGGATCGTGGGAGATAGTCCAGCTTATTGGAACACTCTTACGTGGACAGCAGATGAAACCCACCAAGCAGGAGAGAGAACTTGTGCCCTACCCTACCTCTCTTCAGGTCACTCCAGTCCCTTGGGCGCCATATGAGCCTTCCTCTTTTGCTGGTGCGTCTCAATGAAGGTGTTCTTCCATCTGCTTCCGTATCTGTTCTCTGTATATGCTGACTTCTACTCTTCAATTATAGGTCTTCAGACCCCCTTTTGTCCTGTTTTCACAGCCACTCACACTTCACAAACCAGGCCCATGGCCGGGGCTGGTGGGAATTGCTGTAATACAATTAAATGTTGATAATAATCGTCTGGCAAGCTGTTACCCTTGTCTGGAAAGGGCTGGGTGATGTGTGCATATGGGACAAGTCTGTACATCTTTTGAATTAATAAATCAAGTTTGTTGGCGAGCCAGCCTGTAGTAAATTAACACCTTGCTTAAATAGTTAGCTGACAGCTTGAAGTGGGGGGGTGGCATTTTAATAGTTAAGCTGGTTTTCTCTGTCTTCACATGCCCTGCGCAGCATCTCATCTTATTCAAATAACCTAATTGCTATCCAGCCTTTCAACAGCACATCATCTTAGCACCTTGCTGCCAAGGCAGTTATTCACCTAAAGGCCTCATTATGTTTTGCCAGTATATCGGGGGCCAAAAATAACTTGACAATATCTGCTCGATACCCAGGTATTTGAATGACAAACAAATAATTGGGTAAAGCAAGCCCTAAGCACAGTGCAGCGGGCACCACTGCGTGCAGAGCTCTTAACGATAACAGCCACCACTCTGCATGGGTCATGTCACAGTAAATCCTTAGGCAGGGGATAGTGCTGAGACGTGAGGATGACAGCTTGGGAAATAGCTGTTAGTGCAGGCAGTAAGGAGGGTGTTGGTGGCAGTCTGTTACAAGTCACTGTCATTTTCCTGCAGGTAAATGGCTGACATCTTCCACCAAAGGCTTAACAGTAGCATTTTCTGAAAAGTTAAAAATAAATCACAGACATGCTCTCATCTGAGAGGGTTTATGGGTGGGCCAGGGAATGCTCCAGCTTCCCCTTTTAATCTGATATTATAATTAATTTAAAGTTGATTGTTATGAGTGGCTGTGCATGCTTAAAAATTAGATTAGTCACTAACTTGTCTCTTAATGATGATTTTTATTGCTCTGGTAGCTTACACAAAAGCAACGAATGCACTTATCTTTGGAGAGAGTTAGTGCACCCGGAGAAGGCAGCTGGGGTCCGCATCAAGGGTGCCTAAAAGTAAGGTTTCCTGATAAGAGAGGTCCCTTTGTCATGATCATTGTCCTTCAGCCTGGTGGATCTGTGATGGGTCAGCAGGGCTGGTACACCAGTTGCTCTGCCCATCATCTTGGCAAACCCCGGTGTTGGGGTCTTCAGAGGCTCCCACAGCCTTAGTGCTCCTGTGTCCAGAGGCCTTTAGTGCGTTCCTGTGTGTTAGACCATATTACTAAATCCTCTCCAACCCAAACCATTCCCATGGTTCTGCGTGCCTTAACATATGTAATGAAGTAAGAATGGATGCATGAAGGAGTGTGTGACAGATACTGGAACTTGAAATGTCTTGGAATAGCTCCTTTCCTTACCCCTAAAGTGACCTTTTGTGTGCATGCAAGTAGCAAGTGGGGATCTTCAGCCACACAAAATCAACCAGGTTGGAAAAGACCTTTAAGTTCGTCGAGTCCAACCATTCCCCAGTGCTGCCAAGGCCACCACTAACCGATGTCACTGAGGACCTTGTCTACATGGTTAGTGAACACTTCTAGGGACATTGACTCCACCACTGCCCTGGTCAGCCTGTTTCAGTGCCTGACCAGCCTCTCCGTGAAGAAATTGTTCCTAATATCCAACCTAAACCTCCCCTGGCACAGGCTGCACTGACAGTCAAGCAAGGGAATTGGGATTTTCACATCAAAGCGCTTGTGCTTGCTTCTAATGCCACAGTCAATGTTGGTGCTTAGATAATGGGGCAGAGGAAGAAGCAGCATTGCTGTGTTACTGGAAGTGGTTCAAAAAGATGCTAAGGGGGGAATGTTACATGTTTTGGCAAGGAACCCATAGCATTTTTTGCAGCATTTTAGGATTCTGCTGCTGCAAGCAGTTAGACTGGGAGTGGCCAGAACGTTTCAGGCAGTGAAGGAAGCTTCAAAGCTTAAAAGAGATCAGCCTAATTTGTAGGTAAAAGTCTGCTTTCATAATTAGCATGTCTGTGCTCTTTATTCTAGTAAACGTGTATGAAGAAAGTAACTTGCAAATGCAAACAAACCCAGGAGGCAATAGGAACATGAGTCCATCTCTGAGCTGATTCTTAGGAAATGAGAAATAGACTTTAGCATTTTTCAGCTGAATATCAAGTTTCTGTTTGCTTTCCTTTGGCTCACTGTAGAGCATGAGCACTGCTTAAAATCCATAGTGTTTTGCTGTGCATTTTCTCCCTCCAACTTCAACTTTGTCCTTTGTAGATAGAATGAATATGTTCTGTTAGGCTATACTTTTAATATCTAGACAGCACGCAGATAACTTGCTGTGACAGGCAAGAGGTGAATGATTTCCCTGCATCTCAGGCAGTTTTTTGGGGTTTTCTTAAAGAAAGAAATTGCTTATACTCTATTTACCTCTCCCCTGAGGAGTGAAAGTGAGGTGTAGGTGTCACATACTTCTTGACATGGTGTATTCCAGTTTGCTATTCATTGCAGCAACCCGTAGCCCAGCAGTGAATTTCCTGAAGGCGATTGGGTGGTGTGACATGCTGATCCTTGCCTTGTCAATAGCAGCATTCCTGGGATTTTGTTCAGTGGTGTCATGCAAAATGGGAGTTTCTTGGGTCATGATTCATGTTGTATTGTGAAGATTAAGAACAAACAGCAGGATGAAATATATTTAAGCATTATCTGCTTATATGTAAGTATAAAACAAAGTTAGAGGGAACATGAGAGAATAGCTGGGAAAATGCAGTGGGACCTGGCGCAGATGAGATCTGGGACAAAAAGTCTACAGATACGGATTTATTTGAGACATCCCACAGCCTTTTGATGCAAAAGATGCTGGTGATTGAAACTAAGTAGCAGCCAAGGTACTCAGAAGTACTCAAAGAGCAATGGGGGTGAATAATCACTGTCAAGTTAGAGGGAAAATTCTTCAATCCTTGACCAAATATTCCTTGAATTAGGGGGTTTGGGGGTTATTTTGGGACAGAAATGTATACTTTCAGCTTCACTCGTATAGTTTCGTGTAACGTGATTGAAATGAGCTTACATGGCTTGGTAGAGGTGTGCTCAAGGTTAAGCATTATGGTAAAATCTCAGATCCCATTCCTGCACATACAGGAGTCATGGATTCAGGCATGCCTTGGACAGTGGCGGTTGGTTTTCAGCACAAAAGGTTTTACAGTAATACGCCGTTAAAATCACGTTACTTAAAAGGTAAACCAAAATTACACAGCCTCCCTTTTTTTTCCCCTAAGCGTTTGCCGGAATGCAGCTTCAAGTACATAGATCTGTGTATGGTTTTAATAATACTCTGTCATTTGCCATGGTGTCGTGCCAAAGATGAACTCATTAATGAGCTCCACGGGGTATTTATGCAGTTCCAAAGCTGCTCGTTACGTCTATTTTTAAGTCCATTGCAGCACTGATGGCGAGGGGAATTTGTTGAAACCTGTAGCTTAAAACTTGTAATTTTGTTTGCTAACACTTGCAAAAGATTACAGATGTGATCCAAGGCCCTTTGAAGTCAAGGGGAGTAATGGGATCATTAGCGTAGGAATTAGTATATGTTTTTCTAATATAATACTCTTACATGATGCTCTGGGGAAAGCTTCCCCTCCTTCCCATCCCTTCCTTCCCATCTCCTGCATGGGGAATGTGCATGGCAGTGGTGGTACATGGAGTATGTGGCTTTCCAGAGGCTGAAAACTTGGCCTCTTGAGTGTCTGTGGAGTCTGAATGTCCCTGAAGTCTGTCACTGCAGAATTGTAATTAGTCCAAAATCTTCTTATTCCTAGAGCCAGTTCCCCAAAGATTGTATTTTGGAGGCCTCTGGTGTCCCTAATGTTGCCTCTTTGCTCCCAGATGAGGTGCACAGTACTCTTGTGGATTTACCTTCTTAAAACACTTGAAACAGTGGGGCATCAGTGCCAAACACAAGGGCAGTTTTTCATAGAGCAAGGTGGAAAGAGCCTCTTGCTGCAGCAGGATACAGACGTGGCATAGTAACTTTATATGTGTCTGCAGAATTTAGAGTTTCAGTTTGCTGCTGGTGTTGGGTTCTCTGCAAGTATTTAATGGGTTTTGCTGAGACATGCTCCTGATTGTAAAGTGGTTCTGGAGCTGACAGACTTTGCTCAAGGCAAATTCTTTTCATTAATAAAGGATTTAACTAATTAGACCCAACTGTCGACTGACAGGTTAATTGATAAGGGAAGTGGGCCCAGTAACCTGGAGGTGAGATTATACTGTGACTCTAAATCTTTCTAGTCCCTGATAAAAGTTAGTCTTCCACTGGAATGTCTGGAAAATCGCGCTGGGTTCTTTATAAGGCATCGTGCCTGAAAAGATCTGCAGAAAGAGCTGTGGTTTCCTAAATTCATTTCTCAGAGTAAAGGTCTGATCCATTTATTCTTAGATAGGGCTCATTGAAGCCGATTTCAGTGGGAGCTTCGCACATTCATAGCTTGGGCTCACATGTAGTTTGGTTGGGGGTGCCGGGTAGTTTAGATGTAACCTCTTTATCTCTTTAGCTAGCTACAGTAAAGCTTCCTTCATCTTTTTTTTTTAGCTGTTTAAATAAGCAACTATTTGGTCCAATAAATATTAGTTCTGGAGCTATTGTTTTCTAATAACTTGCTTCTTAACACGGAAAGGAGCTTGGGAGTGTGTTTTGTTGTTGATAAGAAGGAGATGGCAATACAGGGAGCCTGGCTGAGTCTGGGTGGTACCTGTACCTCTGAGCTCTGGTGAAATGCCTTTTCCAGATACATCTGGTGATCATGAGTGGCAAAGAGGCAGAGTTCTGGTTATTCTTTCACCCATGTGAAAACCATATCTTGTAGGGTAGAAACATAATAATGAGAAGACAAGTAATTATGACAGGGTCTGAAAAAATCAAACAGGATCATGGTCTTGACCTTCACCCAGGTCCATTGGAGCTGTAGGAAGAGCCTGTGGTGGGTGAGAGCCACTCATCCATGCTTTAACACTTTCTGTTTTGTCCAGGTAATTCCTTAGATCTTGACATTAACTTCCTTTATCTTCATGTGTCCAGATAACACTTAGGCACAGAAGAGGCTGTCTGGCAGGAGGAACAGTGGCTTTTGTGTTAGGCAGGAGGGGTTGGCCCAGTGTCAGATCGTGTGAAGGAAGGTGCTGGGCAGAGAGGGCTCGGTCATCTCTGCCATGAAAATCTGAGTGTATTTTAAACCTTAGTTTTGGCAGCCTTTCCAAGGAAAATCACTAGGATAAAGAACCTGTTTGCGGGTGAGCTGAGAGCAGCGTATCACGCGTCAGATTCAAGGGAAGAAATTTCGACTGTTACGAATGAGGTGATTTGCACTTGCTAGTAATAACTGTGACTGTAGGTTGGGGGGTGAGTCCTGAGGATATTTAAGGGTTGTTTTCATTGGCATACTAACACCAGACTGTAAGAGCAGAGATGTTTCTGTTACCCTCCTTTCCTCTTGGATAGAATTAGATGCATGGATTGCATGTATCAGTCTAATCAACCCTGTTAAGATGTCAAAACACAGAAAGTCAATTCGATCATAAAGTCTAAACCCATCTTGTTTTTCTTCTCCTTCCCCTCCCCTCCTTGTGCTCCATTTAAAATAAATAACTGGACATAACTGAATGAATATAATCCATTTCTCCAAAGGAAGAAAAATAATTGCCTCCAGACTTCTAACTTACCTGCCAAATTGCATCCTGATGTGAATTGCAATGGACAAATTATAATCTATTGAGACAAGGGAGGCAATGATGGAGTCTGTAAGTGACCCTTTCCTGGTAGGCACAGTCACGATGAAACTAAACTTGGCAAGTGATTTGCACTCACATCAGGGAAGAGTTGGTCCCCAGGTCATCCTTGAAAGGCATTAACTTAGGAGTGAGAGGAAAATAGCTTGCAATGCAGGCTGACGGCCTGGGGTTGAACAGAAGGCAGTCTCAAGTGATATCAGCATTATGCAGACCACAAGCTCTATATTCCACTGCTTCAGGAAAAAAGACAAACCAAGCAACCAGAACAAAAATCTGACAACAAAAAGGACAGAGAAGCAGGAAGATCTAACCAGGGAATCTCAAATATGCAAGGTTGGCCGTGCAAAGGCTTTTACACAGTGGAGCTGGTAGGAATGGCCACAGCAGAGAGATTTGAGCATCCGTCTCCAAGAAGTCCGGTATTTCCAGCAGTCGCTCAGCCCAGAGATGTTCCTTTGTTCAGCCTCATAAGAGTGCCATGATCCAATTAGGTACCAACAGCCGGTCTGTGGACTGTGTCGTGGTTTACTTTGTGATGCAGTACTTTGTATAACTGTAAAGCAATTTCAAGACTTGCTTCTGTCACATTACGTAGGTATCAGATAGCTGCATGCGTCCGGAAATTGCAGTGAGTATGCGGATGGTCACTTTGGCAAAGATGGAGAGATTTCCATCATCTGCTTCTGCCTTGGTTGTGGGTTTTATCCTGGTTTTGGTACTGAAGTGACTTCTCTGGGACTCAAGGCTGTGGTGTACGATGGACAAGGGGCAGCTGGAGGTGTTTGCTTGCAGGGGGTCCTTTAAAGTGGTGAGAAGAGTAACACTGCATGGTACTGAGCAGTGTAAGGTTTATTTTGAACTCCAGAAAATACCAATGAAGAAAGAAAACTTCATTTTCAGATGGGAGTGAGTTTTGTGACAGTTGATTCCACAGACCCTGCTCAAAGCTCTTTGTCTGCACCCAGATAACCTGAACCATTGTTTAAAAAGCCTTGTGTTATAAAATCTAAGAAGAGAGGCAAACTCCGTAAGAAACTGCAGTGCACACTGTAGCATTGGCTGTGTGGAGACAAAAAAGGCATAATATTGTTATTCTTCTGTAGAAGGGATCCTGGTGTGAAGCCAAAATGTCTCAATGCACATAGTAACTTCTCCAACACCCGCAGTGCATGGTGGGGTTCATTCCTTAAAGACATGTGTAAAAACTAAAATGAAATATTATCTTTCTTATTTTAAACCATATATGTTTTCAGATGTATTTGGATATGCACATTTTATACATGTTATGGTTTTCTGGCACTTTCAGTGTTATGGTTAAGTCTGATCTTTTGTGAAATGTCCAAAGTCATTTCCTCACCTCTTGCAGAGAAGTCAAACAACTCAAAATCTTTGGTTATTTACCAGATTACTTAATACAGTTGTTATTTTTGCACATTGAAGTCCGTTTAGATGCATCCTCAAACTCTACTTTTGGATATACTTGCTACCAGAAAGCTCTAACTCCAGCTCAGTTTGGATGGTGTAGATGTGTTGACACATCTCCCACTAGTTGAAACTGAAAGTCAGAAGCCAAGTGAAGATCTTCCTACCCAACCCAAGTTACCTAAAACCAGATCTTGATCTTCGTGTTGTGGTTGGTTGTGAGAATGGTGTTACCATTGGAGAGGATGCTGGGTAGAGGAATTAAGACTGCAAAAATAAAGAAGAGAGGGAATCCTTCCAGCCTGGGTTATGAGTAGCAGGAAAATGTAGTAAAAGGAGGCGTAAGGTTGTGTCCCAGTACAAAAGGAGATGTAAGGTTGTGTAAGGATGTGCTGATCGGGTGAAAACAACACTGTGGCAGATCCTAGAATAGTTTGTGGCCATTTTTTAACTCCAGGAATATGAAATGGCCTTTGGTAAACCTGCTGTAGAAGACGATAGCAGAACTGTGAGCATTTTCTGAGGGAAATGTGAGCTGTAGCGATTTATTAATAGGATGTAAAACAATTATTTGTTTGTGTGCTTTTCCCCCTCTGGAATCTTTTCCTTTCTGTTTTCTAAATAATACAAGGCATCCTTGGCAGCAGAATCCCCACAGTTGTTAATGTCAGATTGTTATCGGATTTGGCAGTGATTGTTTTCTAATAATATGTATGTTTTTCCCTTGCTGCTCATGTAAGAGTGACAGTTTGCTGAAACTTAATGCAAGAGAGAAAAAAAAGGTCAGCACTTGCCATTTACATCCCTGAAAACAAATGATCTAGTGAGCACAGATCCTTTTTTCATATCCTTTATCTGTCTTTTGGTTATCTAAGAGAAGGATTTCAATGAAGCAGATGAGAGGTGGAATTCCTCCTGCTTTTTAGCTCCTGTTTAGATCCTGTTCATGTTTAGGCTTGAATAACAACTTCCCTACACTCCCAGCAGAAGAGCTGATGGAATTCATTTCAGTTTTGGTCTTATCTGTAAGGGTTTGTGGAGATGTTTTAATTTACTGTGCTTCACAACAGCGTAGTTAAGTGATTAGTATCTTCTCTGAGAAAGGAGTGGGAAGCAGAGCCCCTCAAATGGAAAATGCCTCATGCTAGGCCTCAGAAGCCGGTGTGTGCCACATGTTGTTCCTGGGGCTGCCCATTGCTTGCCCGTAGCCTCATTCAAAGGCTACAGACCGAGGAGACCAAATCTCCTCCTCCAGGTGGACTTCAGCACAGCTCAGAGCAGGTCCATGGTTCTGATTTCCTTCATTTCCACCATGACAGGGAGTTTGTGTGTCCACTGCTCTGACTTCACCCAGTGCAGTTGTGACTGGCAGCTCCAGTGGGTCAGACGCCGAGCTGCCCATGGAGCGGGGCAGAAATGATCCTCTCTTGCATCTTCAGTCGCGTGGCGGTGAAAAGGCACCAGCTGTCCGGATCCCAACCAAACCATCCACTTTGCTCTGCACCAGGCTGTTTCCTAAACAAAGCTCTCTGATTACCGAATATTATCCATCTCCCTGAGGAGCCACGGCTACTCCCCCAGCTGCCGTCTTCCTCCTGAAGTGAACATGAAAGATAGACTGAGTCTGATCCCAGGGCAGGATTAACAACCTGGGATGTGTCACGGCAGAGAAGAAAGGGCAGCGTTTAAAGCTCCTCTCATCTGTTATGGCAACAAAACACAACAGAAGAAGTAGCTTAATACCAAACACTATGCACCCTCTTTCAGAAAGGGATTAAGTAGCTGAATGCACTTTTTTAGACTGAAAGTGATACGGTGTTAAATATAACCCTTTTAGACTATTTCTTCCTGGGGCTTATTTTCGAAAAGCACCGTGACCCTGGATCAATGAACATCTCTTGATGCTAAAAGTGTTAACCAGGAACGAGAGCATTAAGCAAGCACAGGCTACTGTGAGTTATTTTTTGCCTTACCAGTCTTCGTCTCAAGATTACTGGTGAGATCCTCTTGTCTATATTCTGTTCTTAGCTGGAAGATTAACTGCTGCTGTATTTCTACAGTGACTTTAGTCTTATTAATGAGAATGGTAAGAAGTGTGTATGTTTTTCTAACTTAGTTGAATACATTGGAATTTAAGATCTAGAAGAAACTGTGTATAGACATGCATATATTGTTTTTAAGATTCATTTAGTAAAAGTAATTTATGTTTGGGGAGAACATGGGTTGTTTAGCAAAGGAGAGGCTCTATGTGATACAGCCCAACCCTGACTCCCAGGCTCGACGTCTCCCAGTCTGGAGTGCAGGCTGGTGTGCTACAGGGCTGCACCAGCTTACAGAAGAACCCTTGAAGATTTAATTTTAAGGAAATAGCCCAGGTGGACAAAGTGTATTTTTCTTTCTGTGCTTTTCCTTGCCCTGTTTTTGTGTATCAAGTAATAACAAATGATTACACTTAGCTGGGTGAAATACTCCTCTCTAAATAGCTCTTACTTGGGCGAGCTGCTCTGTTGTTGTTCCTGATAACCAAAACTGGAGCTCTGGAACAGATATCCAGGGTTATTCTGGGGTTAGAAATATTCAAATCTTTCTTCACACTTTTCCTCCAACTCTTTTCCTGTGTGAGCTGCTGAGATCTCACCCTTTTGTTGACACCACAAAGTTTCCACCACACTTGGGGAATACAGGAAGTCCTAGAAGACACTATAAGCGAACCTGGAGCAGGATGTGGTGGGTTTAATGGCTTTTTTTGTATGGGAGGAGAAGGAGGAGAACTCTTTAAGGTTGCACGCAGTTGTTTACTGACAGCCTCAGTCCACAGCAGCTTCTGTAGCCTGTTCAGTGTGAGAATTGAGATGGGGGAATAATTGTGTTGGAAGAAATGACCTATTTCAAGCAATGTATTGTAACTCAACTGCATCTGCCCTACTTGAATGAATTTACCAAGTAATGTAAAGTGAAGAAAAGAGCAGCTTCCTAGTGAAGCAGGAGGAGATATTTCCTCCCTGCTGCAATGCTTGACTCTGTGAGTGACCACTTAAACCTTCCAGGCAGCAGTGGAGAGCCCCTGAAACTGCATCTCTTTCTGCCAGGGTGGAATGCCGGTAGGCTTTCTGATATCCGTGAGGATTGTAATACATGTTTGGAGTGGTCCTAAGCCGTGAACCAAGACTCGTCATGCTGTGGGGTGTACAAATGCAGCAGGGCAGATGCGTCCATCGCTGCCTTTGTGCAAAGGTTCTGTGGAGCAGACAAGGGTTAGAGGAGCCACAAAAGATTAGTAAAGAGAAGCAGAGATTTGAAGTAGAGAGATGTACAGATTTCTCCAGTTGTACAGTCTGATGGCGAAACGCCCTCTTATATGAAAGAAATAGAAGAGCTCCAGTTACGAGGCTGTTGATCAGCCAAGATGTGATCATTCCATGGTACAAAGATATGTTGAAATGAAAGCATTATCTGGGATACTGATTTGTTACTGGTATTGAGAAACGTATCATGGTTATTACTGGGGAACATTGGGCATTTTCACTGCAGGCAACTTGGTTCAAGCCCGCTGTTACTGGTGCCATTGAGACAACTCAATACTAATATTCCAGAGTGTTTGTTTCCCTTTTGAGTCAGTATTTAATCCACATGGTTATGTGGGGGATCCTCTGGGAGAAGTGCAACCCTTGTATGGATGCTCTTAACATTTTGCACAGTAAAAGAGTGAGATGTGATAGGGACCCTGTTCCCACACTGTGGTGGATGTAAGTGGGTGTTTCAAATGTCACTTTTCAAAGGTGGCGTGCCAGGAGCCTGGATAAGCAGAAAACTGAGGGTTTGCTGTCCTGAAGTATTTACTGGTATCGTCTAAAGTTGATGTCTGGTTCAGTATCAGGTGTGGATGTGGTGCCTGTCTTGCTTCCCCTGGTAATTTCAAGCAGGTGTACCTTGAATGGAAAAAACTGCAGTGGTTCACCCACAGAATGGTTGCACTTAAGCGATGTCTGAAGTACTTTTGCAACATCTATTCACCAGAGCATTGGTGAATAATAAAAAATATGTCATTTTTTTCTTTCATGAGTGTATGGTTACTTAAACAGCTTAAAGTTCATTCAAAATGGTATTTCATGTGATTTTGAAAGGCAACATTTTACTACAAAACCCTGTAAAGATGCAGAGGGTAACGTTACCAGCCGAGTGCTCGGCTCTGGAAGGAATCGGCATCATGGCTCCCTTACTGTTGCATCTTCTGCATCATTAGCAGAGCTCAACAACAGACTCTTGTCTGCTATTAGGGAGGCCCTTGCCACTATTAAGAAGAAACTGAATTGCCATGGAGTGGTTAATAAGACGCAGCATTGCTGCCTTTCATGATTCTATCAGGAGTCTCATGATTATCTTTCTTTGGTTTTTTAATCTTAGATCCTGAAGTACTGTCATTATGTGCAAGGCACTCCCTTTCATGAGGCTAAAAATGAAATGCAAATACAGAAAACCCTGAATATACATGCCGCAGCTTTTAAAGTAGTTTCATAGGAGGGAGGGATTGAGGGGTGGTTTTATATACTTGAGATTGGAAATACTACAAAGTTCTGTCAAGCTGGAAGAAGCAGTGAACCATCTCACATAGGCAGAGCTCTATACCTTGTGCCTATTTGCCATTAATTGAGTCCCTGTGTCCTAAGTAGCATCCTTCGTGTCCCACATGGACATGGTTGGGACTGTGTGTGCTGCTGCTGTGGCCACAGCTGGTTTGCAGAGGCTGTACCTTCTCCAAAGGCTTGCCTGAGCCTCTGGCAGAGGCTGCTGTAGGGATCGTGGCCACCCCCTCTGACCCTTCTGCCAGTCTGAACTGAAGCAACAGAGGAGCTGGCCTATGTCCCCTTTGCCGTCACCTTCTAACAGTAACTCTGTCAGAAAGGGATGGAGTATGTGGCTCTGGATAGTACAAGGTAGCTGTCACACCTAGAAAATGCTCAATTCTCTGTCTTTAAAACATTTCCAGGCATCTTTGCGTGCTGTAGGTATGCTGGCATGCATTAGTCGTGTTTTCTTGAGCTGCATTTCAGTCAAGGAGAGGAAAGGAGGCAAATTTCCCTTGATACCAGTGGGGAAGCAGAGTAGCAGCGCACGCTCTGTCCTTGGAGTGGGTCAGCAGCCCTCCTTCATTGGCTCTTATCCTGGAAAGAGAGACCCCTACAGTAAAACAAGGGGATCGGTTTGTCCATTCTTTTTCTTTGTCCTCCATGGTTAAATGTGGATTATCCATTACAGACTTCTGTTTGGCAAAGAAGGAATGTTGAAGTAACCAAATTCTGCCAGGGTTACTGCATCCATTGAATAAACACAGTGAAAGATTTTGATGCTACTACTGTACTTAAAACCCTGCATTGTCCCCCTTCAGACCAGTAGTAATACTGCCAGAAGCAACTTCACTGCAGCTACCACCATTAATATCAAACCTGTGCAATGTATCTCCTGTTAAATCTGGAGTGCTGGGAGCAGAGTAACCACACAAATCATTCCCTTGAAGGTTTGGGTTTGCATTGGCAGCTGAGTTGGCAAGTGCTGAGATAAAAGCCCTGCCTGGAGCGCCCCATATTAACCAGCCATCCATGTGAAATGCATCCATTTATTTAAGTAAATCTTGCTGTTACTTGGCTTTGAACAGGAGCACTTTTTTTCCTTTGTGGTTTCTTTGGATAATCTCAAGCTCAAATATAACTGTTCTTTTGCAATATCTTCTGGGCAAGGGTGGCTTTTAACACTGTGGTGGAAAACACGGGCTGGTAACTGTTGGAAAGACTTGTCTTTGCAGTACTGTATGCATCAGATATGTGACAGCAGCAAAACATATCCGAGAGAGTGCTGCAGTGTCTTCATTAGAAATCTGTTGAGCAGTGAGATGGCAAACTGGATTATGAATGCACAATTATTTGGGTTATTCAAGAGGAGAAACAGCAATGGTGAGCACCAGGGTGAGATAGCAAAGGTGCTGAGTAGAGTGAGCGACAGCAGATGAGGTTGTGCATTAAACTATTGCAAGGTGAGGGCTACTGGAAGAGTGAACTATTCAGAAGCAGCTCCGGCCTCTCAATTAACTGGAATGATTCAGTGAAATGACCTGTGGGCAGCTCAATAGGTGTTTTTGTTCAGTGCACTGAAGCAATTCAAAAAGATGTAAATAATTAAAGGCTGAATCAAACCTTGGAGTCTGAAATAGAAAACACTGCTTTTGTTCAAAGTATTCGCTCAAGGCAGCCCTTGAGGAGTGTGTAGTTTTCATTGGGCTCTATCCCCAAAAGACAGAGCTGGAGTAAGGGCTTGTAGATGCCCAGTGGAGGTGCTTATACATGAGGAATGGCCGTGGTATGAGGAAAGGCTGGAGGACCTGGAACAGGATACAGAGGAGATAGTGAGGACCTCCAAGTTACTAAGGTTAACGATAGAAGCAGTAGCTGCAGTAATACATCTCCTTCCTATGTGTGTGCCCAGGGCACATGTTTGATCCATCTGGGCTGGTCAGATTCTCACCAGACAATGGGGAGCCCACTGGTGTGAAATAGGTGGGGAAGCGTGGCTGTGGAGCCCAGGGCAGGTGAGGCATGGAAGGCAGGAAACATGGAGGGGGGAGGAGGGTGATAGTTGAGTATCCATCTCTTCTTTCGCATTGAGATGCATCCAGAGCCCAGGAGGGCATCACTGCTGTGCCAACACTAGGAATGTCCAAACACCTCCTCTGAGAAGGGGCTTGAGGCAGTGCTGGGCTTTGCTTTCCCTTCACCCATGTGCTGTGGTTCAGACCCATGTCCTATTGTGCCCGTCCAGATCTGTGGTGAAGACACTGCCATAGGAACATGTGGAAGTAAAATTAGACCCTTGTGAACAGTTGATTTTAATCTTCCTGCCACCAGTGGCTCTGTGGCCCAGTCTTGCTTTTGCTGTGCTCTGTCTCTGTGGGACAACAAAACCACCCTCGTTCCAAGTGCTTTCTTTTTTTCCCCATTTGTTTCATTTTTGTGTAACAAAGACAGACTTTCACTCGGTACTTTGCAGAATCATTTAATGTTGTTTGGGTTTAATCTGTTGTGTGATTAAAATAGATTAATGTTGTAGTAACATAAAAACCCTCAGGGGGGTTTGTTCTCTTTGTAAATATTCTCTAGGATCTCTTCTGTCTTCTAAACTGTGTGTAGGGAGAGTATTTAATGGGTCCTGGGGAGAAAAGAGCCACGTTTTAAACTTAATAGAAGAATTTAATTTTTAATAGGTTTCATTTGGGGCTAGAGTATTCATATTGGAGTGGAAATTAAAGTGACTAAATGCTTTGTGTGTAAGCTGGTGGAAAGTCTAGAAAGCGATGTGCGGGTAGAAACCTTCCTTTCCTTCTTTAGCTGATCTTAAACCCATGAAATTGCAGAAACTATTGATTGGTGTAATTCACTGATACTTGACCTGGGTTTGCAAACTTGCCTTTGAGTTGTCTTCAGCTGATACAGAGAGGGTTTATTCTGCAGAGAGGCCAAGTGACCTTCCCTCCTCCAGCAGATCTCATTTGTCCCCACACAGATCTCTGGGGGCTGTGCAGAGGATGGAAAGTTATTACAGGAATTAAGTCACTTCTAGCATGTTGCCAGCCACGTGGACAAGTGAGGAGTGCTGAGCCAAGCTGCCTGTGCTGCACTGGGGTTTCTTCATGTTGGAGTAAAATGGCCGTTATCACTTGAACTTTCTCGATGAGACGGGTGTAAAGAAGCATTAGTCGCTTCCTAAGTGTACTTACATACTCTGGGCTTTACCTGGGAGTAAAGGCTCTGCAGTTTTATTTCAAGGTTAGGGAAGATTCCTACTTAGTGTTACTGTGGAATTTATCCAGTCAGCCTGACGGGGAGGTGGGAAGCTCAGCTGTAGGCAATTCTCCTTGAGTTTTGTGTACTGCTAGTCCAGAGACTTCTGTATCACACCTTGCAAAGGAGACTTAACTCTCAAAGCATCATAGAATCATAGAATAGTCAGGGTTGGAAAGGACCTTAAGATCATCCAGTTCCAACCCCCTGCCATGGGCAGGGACACCTCCCACTAATCCATGCCACCCAAGGCTATGTCCAACCTGGCCTTGAACCCTGCCAGGGATGGAGCATTCACAGCTTCCCTGGGCAAGCCATCAAACTGGAGCTTGCTTGTGTATTCAGTTGCCATTCCCATCCATGAAGGAGCATTGTGGTTTGAACTGCTCCATCCCTCCTGGTGAAACATCTCCACTGCAGAACTGGCTCCTGATGGCCATGGGCCATGCTGGGCCAGCCACGCCAGCAAAGGATGCTTGACACAGCAAGTGTAGACAAGCTGTCTGAATTAGTGGTTAGGCTTCTGTGTCTAAATCACAAGTTTATTCCATTTCTTTACAGCTGGTAACTTGCACAAGTTTATGACTAGGTGGTGCCTCGGTTTTTTGTACGTAAAGCAGGGGATGCCGAGACACTTATGGCAAGAACCCCTGACTGCAGCTAATGACCCCCTCTAGCAGCTGCAGCAAGACACAGCAGTAATCCCTGCTGCATATACATTTCCAGGTCTGTGAGATTAGTTTAATACCTCAGCTTTATCTTGGCATTGTGGACTGCTTTCTGTCTTCGTGTGGAGGCATCAGAATGTCCTCAGGCTCTTTTGTAAGATTAAGCGCTTCCCTTGGCATCCTGACAAGGAGGAAATTTAAGGAACAAGAGTATTTAACTTAAAGCTAATCTGGTCTTTGTGAAAGCAGGAGGATTAGACCATTAAGTTTTACATGCTGGCAGGTTTATGCCACTGATGGCACTGATGAACGAAGCACTGCGGAGAGGCAAGCTGGAGGTTGATGGTGTAGTGAGGCTGGAAGGAGGATAGCATTCGCAAAGCAGGGTCTGCAGGACTTTGTCAGGCAGCAAGGGATTTAGAGTCCACACAGGAGCTGCGTGATCTGTTCTACATGACTGTGTGCTTCATTAAGGAAGAACAGTAATGTGTGGAAAAGGAGTGGTCAAGTCTCTACCCCTGCCTCACACTGGGCTCATGGAATGGGCATGTGAGTCCTCAGCAATGCACTGTATTCTTCCAGCATCCCCTTGTATATGTATTTCCTGGACCACGGAGTTTCGTGTCTCCTGAAACCACCTGTATGTCTGTAAACTTGCTCTGTGTCTAGAACTCAGTTCTAAGTCCTACTGGAAGAGGGGAAGTTTAGAGAAAATGCTTCATGCATTCATTGTGGCACCACCTTGTTCCTCCTGAGGATGAGTTTTTAAACGTTTTCAACAGTTTCCAGTAAAACTGGTGGCTGTTGGTAAATGTTCAACTGTCTTCTTCCTCTTCTAGTCAGAAACAAACAGTAAGCTTGAAGTGAGTGCTGGAGAGCTTCCAGCACAAATGGCAGACTTCGCACCTCTTGGGAGCAGAGGGGGTTTGCATCCCTTCTGAAGGGGAGTGTGAGAAGCAAGTGTGGCACCCTACCTGCCTCCAGAATGATTTGCATGTGCTGCTCTCCCTCCTTCCCTCTGAATACATTTGTCAGCCCTGCTTTGATAATAATCAAAGGAAATCCTCCTCTCTTACACCAGAACGGGGCAAATTACTACATTTGTGTATGTATGTTCCTATGCAAAGGTATGTGCATCCACGCATATGTATACACGATAAATATGTATCGTACAGTGGGTTGATCTGTTCAGCAGAGCTCTTAATAGCTTATTTCTAAATGTTAATGGGCCCACTTGATTCTCTGTGTGTTTTCTGTGTTGCTCTGCTGATTATTATAGTTTCAGCCTTCTGCATATTATACAAGGGTTATATATGATTATAAATTAGTCGTCATCATCAGGGCCTAATGGCAAACTAAACAAATGAGCTCAGGATGTGATTATAAAATGCTCATGGCTGTCAGCCTCACTGAAAAGTGAACAAACCCAGGTAGGTGCTTTGCAAACATCCCAGTGCAGAGCAAGGAGTAGTACAAGGGAATAAATGGTTATAGCTTACATTTCCTTACTTATTTATTCAAATGCATCTGTTGAACCACAGTGAAGAGCACTGGCATTCTGCCAGGCTTCAATTTGACCTTTTTTTTTAATCCTTAGCATTATTCTTATGGAATGAATGCAAAGAGGCCTTAAGCAAGAGCTGACACTTGTTTTACAGCAGCCCCCCTGAAAAGAACAGGGACAAGTACTGACCTAACTGCATCCTGCAGGAGCCAGAGCAGAACTTTAATCTTCTAGTTCAGTGCACTGTCCTTGAGTCGTGGTGATTTTCCGTAGTTCACATCATTTTCTCTATATATTTGGAGATGTTGCAAGATGAGTTTTGCCCAATACATCCTTAAGGGTTGTTGCTAAAAGCTTCTCGTAGCCTTGTAAGAAATATGTGCTTTGGCATATCTATTACCTATTAAACCTGACGAAATGGGAGTTTTCATATGTCATAACAAATCAAGCCTGGGCCAAAATAGCTGCAAACATTCTGTAAGGCTTAATGAGCTCTTGCTGGTTTGCCGTGGTCCAAACAACTTGTTATTGTGACTGTTCCATAGTGCAGAATTACATTATCGAAACTGCTCTTAAAAAGACAAGATGGGGTGTCAGGGAAACTGATCCCCTTCTGCAAGGAGCATGTGTGGCACAGAACTGTGCTTTATTTCCATGGTAATTCAGTTTATAGGTGTATAATCTTTTGTAATTCTGATATGCTTAAACCGAGGTAATAGCAGAAGGTGGTTTTGTTTATTCCTAAAGTCCCTTTAAATGGAAGCACAGAGAGAGAGGACGGAACAGAGAGAAAGGAACACTGCATATTTCTCTTACCCTTTGCATAAAGCACCCCTGGATCCCAAAGTGAAGAACACAGGGAATTTGGGGAGTTGAAGTCCTGCTTTTCAGGAGCGCTTCTCTCAAGCAAGCTTACACACGCCGTCATAAAAAACGTCAGTGTAAAATATCTGAACTAGAGCAAATTGAACCATTTGGTGATTCTGATGCTTTCATCTGAAGCCTCATGCCTGCAAGGATGTGAAAAAGTCAATAACATGAATTGGATGCTATTGATTATTTCACTGGGCTACTGTTGAAACATCATATGTGCTGGATATAGTCTCCCAACACTCAGTAAACGTTTGGTTTTAGTTTCACCTCCCTTTGTAAGAATTGGAAATACCATAAAACTGCAAGTAGGTTTGTGGGTTTGGCTTTTTTTCCCCTCTGATTTTAAAGTACTTTTCTTAAACTGAAATAAATGTTATTTGTAAAATGTTCCCCTCACTCCAGGATGGGTATTTCATGCCACAGATGGGCCTATTCTCAATTTCCTTTGTAAGGCACTGAACCTTCTGTTCAACACTGCCATCTGCAGCCCCATGGATTTTAAGACCTTTGGATAAGACCCATCCCCATCAGCCAGGTTGTGGGGCCGGGCCTCTGCTTCTCGGACACAAAACCGGTTATGGAAATGTCCTGTTTTCCTGCTGCCTCTTGGCCAGGACCTATCTTGCCACCTTGCTAAATTATATCAAGAGATCTAAATGAAAGCCTCAACTGGGAGGCAGCTTGGGGTCAAAGTCTGTGATGTGGAAGATTTACAGGCTGTAGTGCTGCTTGGAGGTCAGTTGTGTTGACCCCTGGATCCAAAAGAGCACTATGTTACCCACATCACAAGTGTGGAGCTGCCTTTGCTTTGTACTGCTGAGTACTTCATAGAATCCCAGACTGGTTTGGGTTGGAAAGGGGCCTTAAAGCTCATCCAATTCCAGCCCCTTGCTGCAGGCAGGGACACCTTACGCTAAACGAGGATGTTCTACCTGAGGCAGATAGCAAAAGAGAGGAAAAAGAAAAGAATAGGGATTATTGTGGGTATTTGCAGAACTGATTTGACTGTAAGATTATTCCCAAGAATAAAAATATTTACATCCCAGTTGGTTAAAAATCTGTCCATGATGTCTATTTGTTTAGTGAGCAGTAATTATCCAACTCGCTCCTTCTGGTAAAAGACTATTCAGTGTTTGGTTAATTTCCAAGATTCAGACATTTTGCTTAAATTACTGGTATTGAGATGGAGGCATCCTCAGGCTGGTTTGCTAGCACAGTGTTATGAAAACACACACACTGCAAAAGTTGGCATTGGTGTGGTCCTGCCAGGGCATGGCCCTGCAAAGTGATGGGACCCAAAACACCGTAGCCCTGAGTGAGTCAAGCTGCCAGCAAGAACAGAGAGAGAACAGAAACCAAACCTCTTCATTCACAACTCTTCGAACCCCTGAGCTCATCTTTCCAGTCTGACCTTGACATGTTTAAGTGAACTTAAGTGTATGCTGCAAGTTAAGCACATGCTGTAACACTGCCCTAAGAAGGATGTTTTCTCTCACCAAAGGCCTTTGAGAGGAGGAACAGAGTGGGGAAAATACAGTAACATGTGAGTTGTTCAGCCGTTGAGATCAAAATGAAAGTTGAGCAGTAAAACCTTTCTCAATGTCTCAGCTATGCTAGGTGGAAGATGTTTGCTAGAGGGAGCAACCCTCAAGGTTCACTGTGTTAACCAGCCTCTTGTTGAGGGGACTTGGAAGAGCTTTTCTTGGGTGCAGGTCATGGCAGAGTGCTGCATTCACATCATCCCACTGCACCTGCAGTGGAGCTCGTCAGAAAGCAAATACTGCCTGAAATGGACTGTTGATGTTACACCTCCCATGTGAGCTCTGTGGCTGCCCATCTGGGATAGCTGTTGTCTGCTTTCTCATCTCCTGTGGGGTGTGTTTTGCTGACCTGACATTCACACAGGTGCCTTCTGGAGACAGAAGTTCAATGCGGAACTGTGTTTAGAGGAAATGCTCGTGAGTAATGGCACAAACTGTTCATACATAGAAGGAGTCTTCGCTTTTAGTGCTGGGAAACCAGCTGCTCACACTTTGGGGCTGTCCTGGGTTAGCCCTGTGATTCCTTCCCTCCACTGATGGTGCCACGGGGGGCTGGACCCCACGCGTGTTGAGCTCGCTGTGCTGGCAGCCCGGCTCTGTGCCACACATCCTGTATATCCCAAATGACAGCTGAGCAAACTGATGAAATCCCAATTGAGAATGATTATATTGGTTCTGAGGATTAGCACAGCAGGTAGCCATTGGCACAGGGCAGGGTTTGGGCCGAAGGATAAGTACACATTCCTTTTATTATTGCAGCTAATGGGAATCTGCCAGACTTCGAAGCACAGAAAAGCCTCACTGGCCACCTGTGAGCTAATCACATAGATTTGCCTTATTCTGTATTTCAGCTCACTTGGAGCCTGTAATCTAATTTCCAAACAGAGATGAGAAGAGTGAACAATTCATTTTCTACTTTGCATGGCTGTGCTGGTAAACTTTTAATCCCTTTTGAATTACAGTTCCTTGCAACATGGAGGTAACACCACAAAGTCTACGTGCAAGGCTTGGGTCTTTGAATGCAGCAGTTGCTGGATAATAATTGGCCTCAGCGAGGCACAACCTGAACCAAAATGAAAGTTAGGAGCATGGGATGTTTGTCAGATGGCATTTTGAAGCACAGACAGGCTGAGGATTTCAGATTGAGTTTTGGACTGCACAAGTACTCTGCAGCAGTCAGGCTTGTCTTCAGCTTCAGATGTTGCACCCCAGTGCTGGGGTCTTTTCTGCATGTAGGACACTGTTGTGTCACTCTTGCATCCTACCAGCTAATCAGCCATTTCATAGTTACAGTGGAAGTAACTAAGCCAGGCTGGATGTGGTTCTGAGCAACCTGGTATAGTTGAAGATGTCCCTGCTCTTTGCAGGGGTTTGGACTAGATGAGCTTTGAAGGTCCCTTGCAACCCAAACTGTTCTGTGATTCTATGTATGTGGAGTACTTGGCTTTAATCTGGCCTTTGTTGCTCACCATTTATTTTGGGACCAAGGATATTCAGATTTTTAATCTGCATCTGAGCTAACATGAAGTTGGGGGTGCTCATGTCTGCTGAAAGCCCCACGTTCATTCATGGTGGTGTGTTTTAGGATGTGTTCATGTGGCTGCTTCTCAGCCAGCTGCTCTGTCATAAAAGAACTCGCCACCAACATGCTATTCTGCTGGCTTCATTAGGGACAGGTAAATCAGTGAGCATTTAGTGAAGGTGCTCACTGTACTTCTGATGTGTGAAGGAATTTTCACACTAATTGAGTGTCTTTTTAGTGATCTGTATGGACAGTGCAGAGATTATCCACATCTCTGGGAAGAAACATTTCAGTCAGACCTTTCTTGAAGACGCAATGTGCTGCTGTAAGCGAACAAGTAGTTCTCAAGTTGGTTTCACGCTGCAGTCGAACTGGGGCCCACTTAGTTCAGGTAACTGGGACAAAGTAGTCGATGTTCAGTGGATGTGAAGAGCAGGCTGGGAGAGCCGTGGTCAAGAAAAGGAGATGTCAAGGCAAAGCAGACCTTTGAGATTGATTCTGTAGGGTCTCTAGCTGAGGTAGAAAAGACGTCAGGAGGTCTCTGGACATGAAAAGGCCTACATTGCATTATGCAGGAGATGGTGATGCTCCTTTGTGAATGGCTGTAAGAAAAAGCAAGAGGCTTTTCAATTTCTGAATTATCGTTATGGGCTTTAGTGGAATATCACATTCCTGTTTATAAAATGTAATAGAATGATGTAAGAACAAAACTGACGCATGATAAAGAGGTGTTATTGTGCTTTTTTTCTCAAGGTCATGCTCTTTCCTATTTTTAATTTCTATAAAGTCTTTTAAGCCTCTACCTCTTTCTTGCACAGGAGGATTTGGTATGCAGAATCATGTTTTGCATGCAAAGAAATGCTTCTAGTAACTGTGGTGTTGTCAAAGCAGTCAAATACAAAACAGAGTGGTAGATCTTCCATTCTGGTACAGCTCTATATTTAGACCTAGCCAATAATTCAGCAATTCCCCCCCCCCCCCCCCATAAAGCAAATTCATGGGATATGTTTAAGACCAATACAAGGAATTCAGACAATTTAAAAAGAGATAGGCATTACTAGACAAGTATAATTTAACTAATAGATTAAATAGAACAGACAGGTTCAATAAGGCCCTTTGTTGACCAGGAACATTGGAATCTCATTTTTGCATTTACTGATATGACCCAGACCAAAAGAATTCTTTTTAAGTGATGCTATGCTAGAGCAGACAGTTGGGTAATATCCGTCTCTTTCTCTGCGGCATTGGAAACACGAGCAAATAGTGCCAAGCATAAGAATACTGTGAAGCAACTCTGGTTGGTGGAGTTGTGATGTGTTTGCTCACAGAGTTTTCCTAGAGACACTAATGGCTTAAAATAGTTGTAATTTAAAGTGGGTATTGTCATGGTCATGCTGTGCTTCATCTCAGTGTTAGCACTGAGGCAATGGAGGTTTAAGCTCTCTGCTTTTATTGACATCATGCCTTTAAAAACAGAAGAGGAAATTCTTGGCTCTAAAGAGCAAACTCACAATGGAAGCAATGGTATGTGATGAGTTATGGGTATGACACCTCTCAAGGGGAATAAATGTGTTACTTTGCTGTATAAACATATCACACAGATCATTTTTGTCCTTCATGTATTAAACTGAGCTGTCAGGATAAATTCGATTAGTGTTCATAGGGTGATACTTTTCAAGCTGCTTTTGAAAGCTGGTTTTGTTCATGCTCATTCAGGTAGTGCTGTCGCATAGAGCAGGATGAGCAGATGTCATGAGCATTGGCGGGAATATTGCAGCTCTGTGGCCAAGGCAAATTGAGAGCAGGAAGGGGGGGCAATGGATGGATAAACCCAATGTATTTTCCTTCCCTCAGCCTGTGATGGAGTTAACCTTGCGAAGGTGATCCAGCTCCCACCACACTTCTGCTCTGCCCACTGGGTGGGTAACAGAGTGTTTGGGTCGCAGCCAGAGGAGGAGAGGGGAAGATGCTTTTCTGAAGCCAAACCAAAGTGGTCTAGTGGAAGGTGTCCCTGCCTGCAGCGGGGGATTGGAGCTGGATGAGCTTTAAGGTCCCTTCCAGCCCAAGCCAGGCTGGGATTCTATGATTCTTGTAACGGTTACCAGCAAAATGTAGCTAAAGAAAGGAGAGCAAAGAGTTGTGTTACTTTTGTCATGATCTGTTTGCAACATGGTGTTGGATTAAGAGGAACTGAAGTCTTGAGTCCTCTGTCCTGAATTGAGAGGGCAAAAAGCCACAGTTACACATGATCCTGTTGGAGCTGGAGAGAGCTGTTAGAAATCACACAGAAACCTCACCACGCTGAGAATAGGGATATGGAGAGCCAGCTTAGGCAAACTCAGAGCAATGTATGTTATACCAAAACATGCAGGTGCCTACAGACCTTGTGGGGCTCTGATTTAGCTGGGACAAGTCAAGGCAAGAAGCTGGGTGTTACTAGAGATGGTTTAACACAGAGCTTCACTCACAGCTGCAGCTGCGGGCTGGGGACAACTGCTTGTTTTGTGGGTAAGGAATATTGTGGTGAGGATGAAATGCTTTGGTATTAATGGAGGTTCAGCTTCTGAGGACTGGGCAGTATTGTCAGGGCTTCTGAAAGTGTTGCAGGAGCCTAAGAGGTGTCACGGGTTAGCAGGAAAAATAACAAGTGATCAGCCGTGTGGGAAAAGCCTTATAGGAAGAAAGAGTGGCAAGTTGGGAGGTGAAAACATCATAAAGGACATAGAAGGGGAAGCAGTTTACTTTTCTGAAGGGCTAAGGTGATCCTGATGGTTTCTAGAGAAGTCATCCTCTCACAGACTCACAAGAACCAAGTGCAGTTAAAAGATGAGAAATGAAAACCTTGTGGGAGGAATATTTTCCTATGACATGCTAAGAAATTTACTGCTATGGGCAAGAACTTGTGAGTACTCAGAAGGGACCTGAGATTTATGTGCAGAACAAGCCCATGGTTGTTATCACAGTTCTAGAAAACCTTGGAAGAAAACCTCAGGCTTTTGATATAAGCCAGCCTTTGAGATTGGCATCAGATCCCGTGGGTTGGACAGGCTGCTTTACATTTGCTGGCAAGGATTCTACACCTGGTTTGGAAAACCTTTGTGCTTGCTGCAGTCAGTGGTGGGAAGCAGGGACCTCCAGCTTGGTTTAATAAGGCCTTGTCTATGTTTCTTTGACACTAGGTGTGCTTTACAGATACTGTGATTACAAGACCTGTATTTCTTGAATTAGAACATGAAATTGAAGCAGGAGGCTAGAACTCCTTGTGCTCGAACCCTTTATTATTAAAGAATATTCCCCAGTGACTTTGTCTCATTGCTTCCTACATGGGAAGTTTGCCAGCCTTTTTGGGAAAAGTCCATTTGGATAAGCCCTCCAGTGCTGGTGGCTGGCTATTGAACAGTTAGTGGTATGGTTAAAGGTGTAATTTTTTGCATCCAAACTGGAAAGGTTAGGAAGCGAGAGATTTTTCCTACTGGAAATAAACCTTTGGCTGTATATGTGTGTGCATTGAAACAGCATGGAGGTATCACGGTGTTGCTTTCTCCTAGGGTTTGTAAGGATGTTACAGCTGCATGCATCTCTTTCCTATTAAGTAAAATGCAATCATTTATGAAAGAAAGGCGGTTTTGGCTGTTCTGTGCTTCACTTTCTCAAGGAAGCTATATCCCATTCCTTTTTGCTAACTAAAGAGGTGCTTTATTATTAAACTCAAACATAAAGTGTTGCAGTCACAGTGTACAGGATACAGGAGTCCCATTTGTGGTGCATGTTCTGGTTAACAGCTGGGTGAAATGAATTGTTTCATGTGAAACATTGGACTCTGCAACCTCAACTCAAGGCCAGAAGCAGCTCAGTGCCTGAAAACTTGTCAGCATCTTGTGCAAGGCCACTAAGTGCTGCTTCTCATTGATCTGCAACTTTCTTGTTGCCAATTAAATCCATTTCAAGGCAGAATATAAACATTATTAACAGGAGGGAGGAAAATCTTTTGCCCCGACTTTCTTCTCTGTTTGATGCGAAAGTACAAAGTGTGTCACAAGTCTTGCTAGTCAGTTGTACTAATACTTGCTTACTGTGGAATAATTGGTCTCAGCAGATGACAGTGGCCATGCTTGGGAATGCGTGGTTTTGATTTGCATAATCAGATACTTTGGTGGTGTCCTCAGAAATTGGGATGAAAGCTGGCTGAAAAATTGTTTCAGCAAATTATGTGTGTCCAATAAAGCAGATGAATTGCTCTGGGGGCCTTCATGATGCGTGTTGGCTGGTGAACCCAACAACCTCCTCCATCCCTCGCAGTAATGGTTTCTGTCATCTGCCTTTATTTGTCTCGAAGTTTCGTTGACCAATGTCTAATCAATATGAAATGTACAATCAGGTCTTAAATCTGATTAATTATTTCAAGCCTTGTAAAATGCTGGTTGAAGTGTAGCTCGTGGGGCCAGTGCTCAGCGGGGGCTTTCTGCATTCCATTGACTTCAGAGAAGTTAGGGCAGGCTGTATTGGTTGTGACAGCTGGCACCAGCTATCCACTGATCATGTTAAAACTGGAGAAAACAGGGGTTATATTTTTGAAAGATCTCATTTTTTTATCTTGAATTAATAAGTTTGCAGTAAGTTGTGGTTGGGCAGAGATAATATTGTCAAGAGAAGAGTTGAACTTGCTGCAGTATTAAAATCAATGCTGTTTTTAAATTACATAGCGTTATCCCAAAGATATTAAAGACTCCTGCAGTGAGTCTGCACTTGGGTTACATGGAGGTGTCTGGAAGTGCTGCATCTTGAGAGATCCCCAGGCTGTGTGTGTTCAGTGAAAATAGAAAAGTTTTGGGGTTAAGATACATCAAGGGCAAAGACAGGAAAGGAGGATAATGGGAGTTGCATGTCATGTTGGTATGAGACAAGCTTCCATATCCCCGACTAGTTCGGGTTGGAAGGGACCTTGAAGCTCATTCAGTTCCAGCCGCCTGCCCACTAGAGCAGATTGCTCCAAGCCCCATCCAACCTGGCCTTGAACACTGCCAGGGATGGGGCAGCCACAGCTTCTTTGGGCACCCTGTGCCAGCGCCTCAGCACCCTCACAAGGAAGAGCTTCTGCCTAAGAGCTCATCAAAATCTCCCTCTGATAGCTTAAAGCCATTCCCCCTTGTCCTGTCTCTATAGGCCCTTGTCCAAAGCCTCTCTCAAAGTTTCTTCTCAGTACTTAGACAGCACCAAATTGTGGCTTTATTCCTTTTTCAGTAAAACACTGACTGCTGCTGGGTGCAGTCTCAACCCAGTGGATAAAGGGAAGCCTGTGTGAGCACAAAGTTGCATCACAGTTATTGGGCTTTGGAGTTTTGATGCAGTCATTGCTCTTGATCCAAAATAGAGTGTGGAGACTGCCATCAAAGTTAGCTTGCTTGCTTCTTCATCTGAAGGCTGGAGGTGAATTCCCATGGTGGATCACCAGACTCGAAAAGCTGTGTAGTGGGGTTCTCTGTGTCATAGTGACGTGAAAGGCTTTTTTATCCCTTAGTTTTAACACTGAGCTTGTCAGTCAACATTCAGAGATGCGATGTGCGAAGACGTACTGGTAGGAGAGGAGTGATCTTGTATGTATGACCTTGAAGTAGTGTTGATGAAGGCTTGAGCCCTCCTTATGAAACATGTAATTGTTAGTGTTCATCACTGATGTGGGATTTCACCTCCCTAAATAGATATTGTGGGATGAAGGACTCTTTCTGATTCATGAAGCATAATTATCAGCCATGTGGGGATGCATGTACCAGGCGTTCTGGGGTTAGAGACTTATGGACATCTGGCACTGTTTGGGGTATAGCGTAAGTGCAGATAGAGAGAGGGAGAGGCTGAACACATTTGGTGCTTGGCATTTGGAATAACATTATCCTACTAAACACAACATCTTCTAAGCTGCGGACTAACAGAACGGTGCTTAAGGGGGGTGTAATGAAATTGCATGCAGCAGCAGCAAAGAACACCCAGGAGACACTGAGATTCGTAGCCCTTTTCTCCAGGGGAGGAGGAGCGATGGTGTGATGAGCAAACTCCCCACAGAAACATGCGCAGAATAAATGTTACACACACGAGAGACATGAAAACATCGAATGGAAAGCTGTAATGAATGCACAGAGTGCAGGGTGGTCCCCGTAGGCTTGGAAGTATCACCTCTGTGGGCTGTTCAGCCCATCTACTGTGTTCATCTCGTGGGGGATTTCTGATGACAAGGCTGAGCCCTCAAAGCCTCATTATGATGCCTTTCTGACAGACAAAAAATAGGAATATCATAACTTTTACATCTTTAAGGTGTACGGACACAGATCCACCTATTTCTGAACAAACTGTGCTCATTTCCTTCCTCCTTGGGGAGCTGCCTTAACATGTGGTGATCACACTCTGATGAACTTTCAATAGTGTTTGATCAAATGGGATTGATCCAAAGAATTAATGCAAATGGAGTTTCCTTTATTTAGAACCTACAATTTAATTGCTGTGAGATAGACCTTGGGTGTCCAACAGAGTAATTCTTTTTATTCCTCTGGAGTCCCACTTTGCCTCCATAGTCTTCTGATCCAAGCTCATGGAGAAGCCTCTGTGCCTGGTACAGACTGCACTCCAGAAGTGACTTTTTTTTTCTGTTCATTTGACAGCCCAGACAGTGGAGTGAGTGTATCATAGTAAATATGGATATAGGGATGCTCCTGGAAAATGAGCAGCTCTCCAAGTGGAGAACATATGAAGCCTGGCTTCTTGTGGAGCTCTGCTTCTTGCCCTGTGGTGCTTTGTGCTTCCGTGATTCAACAGATCATTTCAGTGGCGTTTATGTGATCATTTAGGGACTGATTTTGCTAAATACACATAAAGATGATATTACCTATGCTATGCTATTGCCTGTGGGAATTCATCGTCACTGTTCATGGCCTTGGATCATGGAATCATGCAGTTACTATGCAAATCTTCTTTTTCTTTAAAATCTATGAAGCTCTTCCGTGTTTGCAGAGGAAAGTTGGGAAATGGGTGCATAGGAGAGCAAACCCAGGAGACAAATGTGGAGGACTGGTGTGTGTTGTGCCACAGAGACAGACCAAAGCAAAGCACAACCCTCCTGATATTTTCCTGCAGGCAGAGGTGGGTATTTTGGGGAGGCTCTGCCTCAAGAGTTTGAGCCACTGCACTGTGCTTGCTTTTTTTTATATTAATGAAGACAGTCAGAAACTTCCACCTTATGTTAAAATAGAAGTATTAGGAGAAGGACTTGAGGGTTAGGGATGCTGCTAGAAGTGAGTTTGGATTTGGTATCACGTTGGCACGATCCTTGATGAAAACAACGTGGAGCTGTCCGGAGTGCATCTCTGGCGCACCACTTAGTTTGGTTTTGCCCATTTTGTTGCTCATGTAACTGTTTTCTCTCTCTTCTGTTGTTGCAGATAAAGAGTTAGGAGTCAGTGCGCTAGCTGAAAATGATGACCCTGGTGCTAGGGGCCCAGCTGTCCCGAAAATATCAGGATTAGAAAGGAGCCAAGAGAAGAGCCAGGACAGCAGCAAAGACCCAATACTTGAGCCTGTGGTGCCTAAAGACCCTTGTCCTCAGGTGAGCCAGCCTCTGGCCCAGCCACAGTTGGAGCCGCAGCCCGAGGCACCGTGCCCCAGCCCTGCGCTGGCCCCACGGCCAGAGGCTCCCGCCCTGCCAGTGCCGCAGCCGCCAGCGCCGGAGGAAGCCGCACGCCTGCCAGTGCCGCAGCCACCAACACAGCACCCGCCGCGGCCACAGTCACCGGTGCAGCCAGCGCACCCCAACCTGCCCCCGGTGCAGCCGCACCCGGCCTCACAGAGCCTCTCACAGCCACTCTCTGCCTATAACAGCAGCAGTTTAAGCCTCAACAGCTTAAGGTACGTGAGCAGAGCTGCGTGCGTGCTGATGCCCCATGCTGATTTGCTGCTTGGCGATGATCACAGAATCATAGAATGGTTTGGGTGGGAAAGGACCTCAAGGTCATTCAGTTCCAGCCCCTTGCCATGGGCAGGGACACCTTCCATTAGGCCAGGTTGCTCAAAGACCCCTCCAGATTAGCCTTGAAGACTTCCGTTTCTCCAACTACAGACATGCCCTGGAGTGAGAAGTATGGCACAGCTGCCGTTGGCCTGGTGACAGCCTGGCACAGACCCCAATGAGTTTAAAGCTGAATATTTTCCTCACTGCTCGCACTTCGTGGTCTCTGGTATCTTTCTCTTCACATGGCCATAGTGAGATAAACCTCAGCTTTTGTTGGGGGGGTGATAAAATTAACCAGAGAGACTAAGCCACATGTTCATAGAGCCCATGATGCCTGTGAGAAGGGAGCTCAGCTCTCCCCTACTCTAAGTTAATGCTGCCAGTACAAGGTTGTCTTTCCCCAAATCCAGCAGGCAGCTGGTGGATTTTCAAGACCTGGTGAACGAGCATTATGGTTGCTTCATGGTTTCACTGAAGACTGGGAGGTGTTCAAGACTTTGATTTTTTTTTTAACCAAGTTGGTATTGCTTGTCTTTTAAAATCACTGCAATAGCAGCATGTTGTTACTTGAAATAATGACAAGTAGAATTAAGCACTAGGTGAATATATTTTAAATACTCATTAGTAGCATGTGAAACCTGAAGAATTGCAGCCAGTGTAATCACAAATACTTTGCTGACTCGTCTTATCTCTGTCTATTGTGGAGGTAGAGAGGCATTAAGTGCACAAGAAGCTTGTTTTCTTTTGCCTTCTCAGCTTTGTTTCACATTTTCTGCAGCCTTTCATCTTACTAAGTCATAGGGGGAAAAAAATTAAACCGTTATTAATGCAGTGATCACTGATTTTGAGCTTCATTTGCCTGAAAACATGAATCAGAAGCAGTCATGTAGAAAGGACCTGATAATTAAGTAATGAATGCAGAGGGATGATTACTCCTTTGTGTGTCATTCCTGTGTTGGTGGAGGACAGAATATCAACCTCTTATAGCGGGGGAGAGTGTGTCTTGGGTTTTGATGTGGAGAGACCATAGGAAGTAAAAGCAGATGTTTGGAGAAAGGAGTATCTCAGTGGTATTGCTAGAAAAGTAGAAGAGCAACTTGAATTTATAATATGTAACTGACATCAGTAATGTGTTAACATGAGCTGGGCATAGCCTGGTGGGGTTGTAGATGTGTATGTTTGGAGCTTTTCCCTCTTCCATGCAATGCTTAATTGCTTTTCTTCTCATTAACAGCAGCAGCAGAAGCAGCACTCCTGCCAAGACTCAGGCCCCTCCTCCTCACATCTCCCACCATCCCTCAGCATCACCGTTCCCCCTGTCTCTGCCCAGCCACAGCCCCCTGCACACCTTCACACCTGCCCTGCAGCCCCCCGCACACCCACATCACCCCAATATGTTTGCCCCTCCTACGGCCCTGCCTCCTCCACCACCACTGACATCGGGGACGCTGCAGGTACCAGGACACCCTGCTGGGAGCACTTACTCAGGTGAGAGGCGGGCAGATCATAGTCTGAGTAGGAAACCGGTTCTCTGGGTTTAGTCAGAGTAATTCAGTTCGGGCCATTTGATGAGGGCAGTTGGTTGGGTGGAGGCTATACTCATTGCTGAATGATTTGGAGGGTTATCAAAGCTAAAGAACACCTACACATACCTCAAGACATCTTCTTCTACCCTGGGAATTAGTATTTTTGGAGGGCTGTGATTCTTCCATGAGTGTTTTGTTTCTCCCCATGGTAAGAACACACTAGAGCTCCTAACGTGCCCACAGAGGATCTGTGACTCCCTTAGCGAACTTCTTCACTGCGGTTGTGGTCTGCAGTTAGCATTGCTTCCCTGCCTAGAGGGAAGGTCTCCTGTGGCTGTAGACATGGTGGTCCTGAGCTCATGTACGTGCAGGATTTAGGGGTGAGATGTAGAGATTTTTATCAGTGGAGAAAACTGTGCTCTTTTATGCTTCGATTGTGGGAGATGTAGCATGTCTGCTCCTCCCAGGCCACTGAGAGGTATCTAAGGGAAAAAAATGGAGCATTACTCACATTAGGAGTAATCACTTGATGATTACTCACTCAAGCTCCTCACCTATTTAAGACTATGCACATATTTAGGGAGAGCCCTTAGGTTAATGCTCAGAGGAATGCCCTAGTGAAGACAGACATGGTGAGAGAAGGGAGATGGAGGCATGCTTCTTCCTCTCAGGCCTTTGGGGAAGATCCGAGGGAGCTTTTTTTCCCCCTGTACAGTGATACAGTTTACGACCAGGAAGCTTTACACACAGCATTGCTACTGCAGCCAGCAAACAGTAAGTGGCACGAGGTCTGTGAGAGTCCCTGAGCTCACGGGGGGTTGTTTTACTGTTTGTATTCCAGAACAAGATCTCCTCCGTCAGGAACTAAACACACGCTTTCTGGCCTCGCAGAGCGCAGACCGCGGGGCCTCGCTGGGCCCACCACCATACCTGAGGACCGAGTTCCACCAACACCAGCACCAGCACCAGCACACACACCAACACACACACCAGCATACCTTCACGCCTTTCCCGCACGCCATCCCACCCACTGCCATCATGCCGACGCCAGCACCGCCCATGGTGCGTACCCCAGGCAGAAATGTGAGGATAAGTAGAGCACAACTCTATTCTTTATTACAAACGTTTCAGATTTGCCAGGTTGTTGGGGCAGGAGGACTCTGCTGCCCAGGTGTGGTTGGGCAGGAGAAGGGCTGTCCCTTCCTTACGGTAGGTTCAGGGGGCCGCACAGGGGCTCAAGCAGCGCTCATGCTTGGGGCTTGCCAGTGCTTAGAGTGGTGCAGTCTGGTGCCTCCTTCTCCCTGTCTCATAATGACCTTGGTTTACTTTGAAGAAATTAAAATCCCCAACAGTTTCATTGGAAACTTAATTTTCTGCCTATTTCTACCTTTCTGTTGGTTGCCAATAGAGAAGTAGTCTTCTATTTTACCAACAGAACTAAAGTAAGGAAATATAAAGTAACTAGTCTGTGCTTTGATCCCTTTGCAGTTTGACAAATACCCTACAAAAGTTGACCCCTTCTACCGTCACAGTGTGAGTTTTACTGCTCTGTTTAAAACTGACTTAACTGCTTTTCTGTGGTGGGTTGGGATCACCACTCAGTCAGCAGCACAGTGTCGAATCTCCCTAATCATCACTCCAGGATTTACCATTACTGTTCTTAGTTGCTTTGGCTTTTGAAGGCTTGCATTCATGGTGCTTGTTTCTGATTAAGATGCAGTATCAGCTTTTCCAATCAAAAGATCTCTTGCTCATACGCCATTTGAAGACAGGTTTGATATGAAAAAGATGAGGCAGAAGAGCTGACTGTTACATGAAGCTGGAGAGAGCAGTAATTTCATCATGGTGTTTCAGTTGTGCCACAAACCCTTAGACTGATCTTCTTCCTAAGAAACTTGAAATGAAATGACAAACTATCATACAAATCCTTCAGGGATAGGTAATCTGATCATTTTCCTAATTTATTTTGTTTTATAAAATCTGAAAACTTGTCTTATTCTTCAGATTTCAAAGGCACATCTGATCCACTGGCTTATGTTCTGAAAGCTCTGTTTGATGGAAGCAGTATGAATCCAGCTAAGCACTAGACAAGTTTATCTGAGAGCTAACAAAAATGTTATGTATTGAGATGAACTGAATTAGTATTCCAGTTAACTGCCAAGATTCTGCTCTTGAAAGTTTAAATCTACTGATTAATTTGCTGCTGAAATATGGGTTGCATTTCCTTCATATGATTGGCAGAGCCAGGGATCTGGTTGCATATGGCAAGAATTTCTATATCCAATAGTGATATTTTGATGAGAGAAGGAGTACTGCATCAGCACTCAGAAATCTGCAAAGCACTTGGCTTTATGTGTTGATTTTGCTTAGAAGTGGAACTGGGCAAACAAAACTGGTTAAAATGATAGTGTGATGCTTTCTGCTGTCCTCATTGAACACAGTTCCAGCTAAAAACTCATCCCTGTAGTACTCGTGAATAGTCCTATTAATTTCTGATACGTCATTTGAGTAACTTTAACTGTGTTGAGTGTTTGCAGGATCAGAACTCTAGGAGTATTAGGCAAACATTTCAGTCTGTGCTAATCACTTTTGCTCAAAAGGGTAATGCTGTTTATTTGCATCATTGTATGCAAAACTGCACACTTGCTGAGCTTTACGTGGTTTTAAAAGATAAATTGCCATCCATGTGGCATGTTAATTCAAGGAAGAGCACGGTCATGGAAAATAGGTAAATGGATTTTAGACAAATGAAGCACAGACATTGACGTGAAATACAGGAAACATTGCTAAAGTCTCTGACTGTATATGCTTTTCACACTCAGTGACAGAATCTATTACAAATCTGGCAGCTACCTGAATTGTAAAGGTCATGGTATTACCCCTTTAAAGCTAGAAAAGGCTTCATGTTATTCTCTGTTAGCCAGTGGGCCATGCTCTTGAACTTGGCAGAGATCCCTTCCATTGTGTCTCCCCTGCCTTTCCTTCAGGAAAGGTTTGTCCTTGCAAAGTGCTTGCAAAATAATCACTGTTACATTTGCTGGATATGTAGCAAGCTAATACCAGAAGACCAACATGATGGCTACAGGTTACCTTGGATTAAGTCTGTCTGAAACTACAGCAGAACCATACTAGCCAGGATATGTCAGTAACCTCTTCTGGTCTGACCACAGATTTGGTAGGTAACAGAGGAACTGCTTGCAGCAGTGTCCTGAGTAGCTGCAATATCAAAAATCACACTTTCAGTGGCTTCCACACCACGAATTCAGACACTTTAAAAGATCTGGCAATGTTTTTAAAGTGTACTTTGTAGAAAAAGGTCTGTTTGAGAGTTAAAAATCAATTTACTTCAAAACAGGGAAAGCAGCTCACAGGGAAGCTGCTGTAGAGTTTTAAGCAGTTTTCTTTCTCGGTGTCTTTGATTTTCAGTTGTTTCTCTTGGAAGGGGGCTTACTGTAGCACAGTGAGGCATTACTTTTACCTGTGGTTGATGCCAGGTGTAGTTTGACACTAAAATACACCAGGCCGCATGAAAGCTGTGGTTGCTGCATTGTGCCCTGAAGAAAGCTAGAAGGGAAAAATGCTGCTCAAATAAGGGATTCTGGGGAGAAAGGGAACACTGACTGTGAAAGATGTCTTTGGAAGGCTGGAGGAATTGAACTGAGACAGAGAGATCCTGGAGATTCCATATTTATATTTTATTAATAATTCTGACCTTGAGGAAAGGTCACGTTTGATTAACTCACCAGTTGTTATAAAACCCCAAGGAAAGCACTCTTTATTATTTGTCGTAGCCAATAGAATAGTCGATATTACATCTCTTCCCATCGTTTGGAATTAGTCCATTACACACAGAATTAAATGTAGAAGATCTGGAGGATTTAAAGCACATTTAACTCATTAAAAGTTATTGTAAATGAGGACATGTGTCTCTTAATGATTTCTTAAATGCCTACAGTTCAGTATCAACTAATCTCAAAATGTTTTCTGCATCATTGAATGGAGCACGTCCAAATTAAATAGAATTAAGAACAACAATAGAAATGTGAATGGAAGGAGGCTCGATGCCATGCTTTTAAACAATGAGAAGCTTTAGGTATCTCTAAAATACTGAAATAGTTTTTCAGCTTTCAGTAAGTATAATATGAATCTGAGCTTGCAACATAAGCAAATGGAAAGAGAAATGTTTAGGAAAAGCCTAGCATAAACAAATTCAGCAAAACTTTATGATACGGGTTTACCTTGGGATATGATTTTCCCAGTGTTTGCCCTCTCCACATGGCCAGTCTTTGCCCAGTCCTGCTTCTGTTCAGTTGGCCATTAACTCATTTATTTTGATCTTAAAAGTAGCCTACAGTAGATTGCTCTTTGGTCAGCTGTGTTGAGATGTGAATTTTGATCGGCCAGAGAACCCCATTAGGTTTTTGGGTGGCAATACCAGTGGAGTTAGTAGCCATTCCCTCTTAAATCCTGAGCCTTCACAGTGAGAACATCTTTGGAGTGTGATGCTCTGAGCCCCCAAGACAGCAGTTTTGTGTGTAACCTCAGCATTTTCCATGGAATTGGGCAAGATAACTGTGTTACACCATGAGTATGATTCGCAGCCGGACCACAGGGAGAAGATATGATTTGATGTTCAGGTTTACTTGCTTGTTTCCCTTGTGTTTCTCTTCATTAGTACAGAACAGCTGGTCGGGTTTTTGTCTAAATTCTCTTAGAACAGATAGATTGGGATCAGGGAGGTCAGCGGAGATGTGCACTGCTTTATGCTTAGTAGTCTGTCTTGATAAAAAAGGATCCTAAGTTTGGGAGATGGGGGGAATATCTGCCTTAATATTTTGTTTAAATAATTTGAATAAATCAGATTGTCTCTGTTAATCTTAGCTGTGGCAGGATATCCTCTCAGACAGGCTAATGAAGTATGAATTGTGCATGTTTTCCTCATTTCCTACATATACTATAAACTCCTAATGTACTAATGGAGTTTTAATGATACAATATCCTAGAACTCGTCAGGGTTTTCTTCCACTGAACACCAGATTTCTGTGTCTCCCTTGGCTCAGTATTCTGCCTTTTCTCTTGAACTGCCTTGCAAACTGAAGCCATTTAAAACCTCTATCCAATTTAAGAATTAATAATTGAATAATAAAGTCTCTCTTATGCTATGATGGCCTAATCCGGGGGACAGGTTGCTGGCTTTATGAGTTTTGGAACTGCTTTTAAGCTCTAAACATCATGACATTTGTCAACATTTCATTGACTGCTTTAACTAACATTGTGTGATGAGATCACTCTTCAATGCTTCTCAGTTTTCTCCATGTACCATTTTCCCTAATATTACACAGGAATGCTTTCCCTGTCTTGTTCAGCCTCCTGTCTTCTTTTCGATGTGCGCTTGTATTTATGTTCTTCTGTCTTTCTGTTCCAGCTGTTTCACTCCTATCCTCCAGCTGTATCAGGTATTCCTCCCATGATTCCTCCAACCGGCCCCTTTGGCTCACTACAGGGAGCATTTCAACCCAAGGTAAGAAGGGAATTACTGGTATAGATGTTACTGCTCAAATACATGGATGGTGTGAGCTGGGTTAGGTTTAGAGGTTAGCATGTGGCTCAGATTCTGGAGCAGTGGACATTTTGAGTCACAGCCTAATTCCACAGAGGACAATTGGCTTTTCCCAAACTTACCACAAAGAGAGGTTATTTCTCATTAGATTCAGATACTGTGGGTCATAGAATCCCAGAATGGTTTGGGTTGGAAGGGACCTTGAAGCTCATCCAGTCCCAACCCTCCTGCCACCGCAGGGACACCTTCCACTGGAGCAGCTTGCTCCAAGCCCCATCCAACCTGGCCTTGAACACTGCCAGGGATGGGGCA
>JANRGW010026205.1:0-26401 GCA_024733675.1 Psilopsiagon aymara | reverse complement strand
GCCTGGAGAAGAGAAGGCTGCGTGGAGACCTCATAGCAGCCTTCCAGTACCTGAAGGGGGCCTATAGGGATGCTGGGAAGTGACTCTTCATTAGGGACTGTAGTGATAGGACTAGGGGTAATGGGTTAAAACTTTATCAGGGGAAGTTTAGATTGGATATAAGGATGAAGTTCATTACTGTGAGCGTGGTGAAGCGCAGGAATGGTTTGTCCAGGGAAGTTGTGAATGCTTCATTCCTGGTGGTGTTCAAGGCCAGGTTGGACAGACCCTTGGGTAATACGGTTTAGTGGGAGGTGTCCCTGCCCATGGCAGTGGGGTTGGAACTAGATGATCTTAAGGTCCTTTCCAACTCTAACTATTTTATGATTCTGGCAGGAACTGTGGAACGTGGAGTACCCATGCTGGAGCAATCTGTTCTGAAGGACCATACTCTGCAGAAAATACCCATGCTGAAGCAGTTCTTGAAGAACTTCAGCCTGTGGGAAGGGCTCACATTGGAGGAGTTCATGAAGGACTGTCTCCTGTGGGAGACATCCAGTGCTAGAGAAGAAGAGCACAAGGATGTAAGAGTGGCAAAGATTAAGCAATATAGACTGACCATGGCACTTCCCTGTGCCCTGCACTAGGGAGTCAGGAGTGATGTTGAACCTGGGAAGAAGGATGTGTTTTTAGTTTTGTTCTGGTTTCTTACTATCTAACTCTTTTACAATTAATTGGCAGGATATGAAATTAATTTCCCCAAGTTGAGTTTGTTTTGCCCATGACAGGAATTTATAAGTAATCTTCTGTCATTATGTTAACCCAAGAGCTTTTCAATGCATTTTGTGCCCCTGTCCAGTTGAGGAGGAGGAGGGACAGACTATCTTGATGGGCACCTGGGTGCAAGCCAAGGTCAACCCAACTCAGATATTTTAAAGTAGTATTCTGCCCAGTAGTACTGAATTTTTTTTTGGAGGGGCGTGATCCAGAAGAGTTGGCTATCACTTTAGGGTGGTTAGCTAAATTTCTGTAGGACATAGGATTTAAATCCCAGAATATCAGGGAGACTTTTTTTCTTTCCTTCCTAGGAAAGCGATTCAAAAATGGCAAATTAGGCAATTTTTAAATAAAAAATGAAGGGAATTATAGAAGTAAAACAGCTTAGTAAAACATAGAAGTAAATCATCCCAGTTTTCTCTACGCTAAAAAGTAGCACTGTCTACAATTTCTTTCAAAGCAAAACATTTTGTCTGCTGTTTATGTGTATTTCAGTGAATCACTTTCATTTCTCTTAAAAGATGCTGAAAGGTAAAGGCCATTCCTACATTTCTAAAATCCTTTAAATATGGGCTGGGTCCATTTAGTTGTTGATTATGCTTGAGAATACTGTTCTGACGTATGCTATCAGCACTAGCAAGACCATCTTAAGAGGCTTTTTACTTTCTAGGCTTCTCCGTCCTGCTGAAATATATAACCCCTTCAGTTGAATCAGTGCAGCTGTCTCTGTGGCAACCTCTGTGGAGGAACTTGTCACTTACAGATTTTAGAGAGCATTATTTAGTGTATTATAAACTCCCTGGCAAAAAGCAAGGTCTAGAAAAAAAGGGGTCAGAAATCTTTTAAATGCAATTGGCCACCAGAGAAACTGTAACATGAAATTTCACCCTGGGATCTTCTGCTCACCCGCAGTTACCATCTGCCATGAGGGCAACTGGCGCTCAGCTTTATCAATGAGTAGAGAGTGATGTCAAAGCAAACAGTCAGGAATCTTCTGTGCAGTTTCTTATTGAGTGATGTCAAGGGACCCACACTCCAAAGCTGCTGTCAAATTTGTGTCAAATGCAGCTACATATTTACTTGTATTTTCGTGTATCTGAATGTGGCTGACTTTTTATGAATTCCTTCTACATAGACAACTAGATAGTTAAAGGGTAGTGTGGGAGAATAGCAGTGGGTATGCTAGCAAAGAAAAGCATGTGCATTGTTGCATACCCATTCTTGTTTTAAAATTAGTCTATTTTGTCTGCTTCATTACATGTATTTTGCTTATCTAATAATTGTTCAGCTGTCTGAATGCAGTAACTCTTGTTACTAACACAATTTAAATTGCAATTCACCTTGTCCAGCCCATAGTCTTTTATAAAGAATGATTTTCATGGCTGTAGACTAATTGCACTAAGAAAGGTCGCTAAAAAGACATAATTAACAGTCCATAATGTTTGAGAAGGTGACATTTCCTACTTTCTTTGAACTCTTAGTTTGCTATTTGAAAACCAGTATGAGGTACTGAATCTAGGGTATTTAATCTGGAGTGGTGTCTAGTTGGTAGTTAACTGAAACTGCTTCCTTTCCCCTAACAGCAATAAACTAGAAAGGACTAATTACCCCTTTTTATAGGTGCAATTTGAACCTAAAACTCTAGAGAGAGCATCAGTAGTAAACCACTGTTATAGCCAATTTCGCCATCTGCACCTGAAAACTGGGACTATGGAACTACTAAAAGAATGCACATAGCATTTAACACTGGAATCCCTCAAATGAATTTTAGTTTTGTTGCAGGGAAATTTTTCAGAACACAGTGATAGTATTTTCTGATTCCTTTTAAAACCGCCTTCTTTGAATCAATACATATTCCATTTAATCCATCATTAGTACTTAATTGAAACTCACTCATCTAAAGACTATGATATATTGATATTTTTGTGAGTTTAATGAACCCTGATGCATTAATATTGTTTTTGCTTCAGCCTATCTGAAGAAAGAAGCCTTAGGATATTCCTCTAGCAAGAATAGCAACTATTACTTTTCTAAATCTAGCAGAACATACTACTATATTTTTGTTTTCTTTTGTTTGTTTTTTTTGTTTGTTTTTTTTTTCAAATGAATAGTCAGAGTTTATTAACTTCAGTATAACTCTTTATACTTAACATTTTTTTTTATTTCTTTTATTTTACTGTTATGTTGTGAAGTTCTGTCTATTCATTGATTACATTAATGAGAAACTATGAAATTTGTTTGTGGTTACTCAGACATGCCTTTTGTTAGGCTGGAGTAGTTAGAGAAAGAGCAGGTTTTGTAAATGCCAGCTGAAGAGTTGCCCACTTTCACCATGTTACCATTCCTTTCCCTCTGCTGTGGATTTTGGAATCTTGAATGGGGAGAAATCTGCATTCATTACTTTCAAAATTTCTAGCCCTCAGTCACGGATTTTGTTGTGTTTCTGGAATGCTGATGTTACTAAACCACCTCATAAGCATTTTTTCAAAAAGTGTACATTTCTGCAGTGCAAAATATGATTGTGGCCCCTTGACTTTGTTCTAGCCATTGACTTAAAGCAAAGTCCAAGAAATGCTTCTGTGTGTTTTTCTCAAGTATGCTGAAAGTTTCAAAGGGGTTTTAGCTCCAGTTGATAGTAGCCTGGAAACTGAAAGACAAGCCCTTGATTTCTGAGATACAAGCAAAAGATTCAAAGCAATTTTGCCAACGAGGTAAAAAATAATGTAAATTTATTACTACTGCAGGTAAACTTTGACGCAAACAAAATGCAACCTTATTTTGAGCTGTTTCTGCAAAGCATTGTTTGGTTTATTTTGGAGGAGAGAGGGCTTGTTGGTACTTCATGAAGTCATATATTTGCACATGTAGCTGTTGCTGTCCATAAAGTTGGCTAAGTCATGAATGTCCTTAATTCACATTGAAAATTTTTCTATAAACTGTATATATATATATGTGTACATATATATATACACACACAGACACACACAGAATGGTAGTCTTAGATGGTTTAAAACCAATACTTGACAAATGTCAGTTTGAGCAGCATTTCTCTAATATATACACACAAGGATTAATTTCTCCTTTTTTGAAAAGAGGTCTCGCTGTCCTGCCTGAAATGATCTCCTGAACCTGAGTATACTTATGAAGCTTGATGTATATTTTACACATATTTAAATCACTAGACCAGTCAGCTTAAATACATGGTGCCTTACTACTCCATGTAGTAACCATAATGTACAAATATATATGAAATAAAAAAACTTCCATAAATTTGCAAAGGGCTTGGAAATCTTTAAATAATATGTTGTTCCAATAATACCTTTAGAATTCGTTCTTTCATTGACTATAATTGCTTAGTGAAACATAAAATGCACAGAAGTAGAAAACTGTCATTTTGTTTACAAAAATTTTTTATTGATACATCGATCCATTGTTTATGACTTCGCAGTAATCAATAAGTTCTGACAATGTCTGAGGGGGATGACTGCCATCTCAATTTGTTAGAGGACAAATTGTCTAAGAGTAAGATTGGCTTGTGAATATTAAAACAAGATAACAGGACATCTTGGCAAAATTTTATTAATTTATTAAGACTTGAGAGTGGCAAAAAATTTTTAATTAAGAAGAGAAGTAGAATTCTTTTCAAATTCATCTGGAAGAAATAAAAATGTGAAATCTAGAATCAATACAAATTTTTTAGCTGGAGAGTGTATGAAGGATCATCAGGAATCTTTTCTTCGGTGGATTTTTTAAACACACCAGTTTCCTGAAGCAGAGATCATAATCTTGTTGAAACCAGAAAGAAAATAAGGAGTCAAGAAAATGTAACTCCTTAAATCAGTATTTTTTAATCAGATGTTGGCAGACCTGGGGGCAATAAATGACAGCTGAAAGCATGGCACTGAACCTTACCTACTGAATGTTTTTTACTCATTTCTGTTGCATCTCCAGACCTTTCAGTTTATTCCTAACATCCTTACATTGCCTCAGAGCACTCTGCTTGCCAGTACTGTTGACTGACGCTTCCTGCCATGAGCGTAATTCTAATGTGAGGATATGTTAGGAGATAGGAAAAGAAAAACTGACAAGTTAGACAAAGAAAGGCCAGAGGTATCAGAGACTTTGGCCTGATCTGTGTTTTTCTCCTCACAAACACACAACAATCTGTGTATGGAGAGATTCTCTTACGCATAAGTTTCATGACACAGTAAGATGCAGAAGCCTGTTTGGAATAATTCTCTACTTTTCTCAATGTTTATCATGAAGTTGTAGGTCTGCAAGAGTGAATTGAAATGGCAGCCATCTCATCTGGAGACGGAATTTGTTATTTGTGAGAGAACACACGATTCTCTTCTAGTCAAATATACATAGATGCAATAGAGATCCAACTCATGTAATCTCCGTGGTGTCTCTTATTTGGCTAACCACCATTGACCTAGCTCAACAGGAAGGCTTCACCTCAACAAATTCATCTTCAGGGGCCAAAGACAGCACAAATGCAATGGTCCTTTATAACAGCTATTCTAAAGAACTGTCTGGTTTCTCCTATCAGAGGTCAAGGAGATATACGGATTATCTAAGATGTCTGTGGTCCAATAGGGGTATTCTGGGACTTCCTGTCCTAGGAACACCCTAAGAACTCAACACGTCCTGAAGGGGAGGTTCCCAATTTGTAATAAGAAGTAAGCCCATGCTGTAGGCTTTCTTGTGCTGGAAACCAAGACAGACTCACTGTAGGGCACAACTGAGCCCCTCAGGCAAGATGGCAGCACTTGAAGAAATCCTAAGAAAGGGCGAAATGTTGCTTGGCTGTGAGGGGAAAGAGTAAATTGTGAGAAACAGCCCTGCAAGCACAAAAGGGAGGAGGTAATCCAGGCACCCAAGCCAAAATCCCTGACAGCTGTGGGGACCATAATCGAGTGGAAGAAACAACTGAGATGAAAGGAGCATTAGAGAGAAATCACTTTGTACTGACTGCAACACTCTTCCTACGCTGGAGGGACTGAAAGCAACCTGCGTTGATATTAAAGTGGGTAGGAGAGGCACTTGGGGTGAAGTGTATGCAAGTGCTTTTCATGCTATTTTTCCCTCCTGTCCTGTTAAAGTGGAGGAGTGAGAGAGCAGCTGTGTGAGTTTCTGGCAGCCAACCAAGGTCAACCCATCACAAGATAAAACATATCTTTCTGACTTGATCTGGAATTAATCTAGTTATTATGTTCTGCAAAGGTACATATAACCTTTTGTCTTGGTTTAAGCTCAGTCAGCCACGCAGCTTGCTCACTCACTCTCCCCACAGCTCCCAGAGGGATAGGGAGGAGAATTGAAAGAATGTAATTCCCACAGGTTGAGATAAGAACAGTCCAGTAACTAAGGTATAACACAAACCCACTACTGCTACCACCGATAATAATAATAATGATAAGAGAAATAACAAGGGAAGAGAATGCAACTGCTCACCACCAGCTGACTGATACCCATCCCAACCCAAGCAGTGATCTAACCCTTCCAGGTAACTGCCCCCAGTTTATATAGTGGGCATGACGTGCTGTGGTGTGGAATACCTCTTTGGTTGGTTTGGGTCAGGTGTCCTATCTCTGCTTCCTCCCGGCTTCCTCTCCTTCCTGGCAGAACATAAGACTCGGAAAGTCCTTGATCAGAGTGAACATTACTGAGCAGCAACTGAAAACACTGGTGTTATCAGCGCTGCTCCTAGGCTGAAAGTCAAAATCACAGCACTGCACCAGCTACTAAGTAGGAGAAAAAATGACTGCTACTGCTGAACCCAGGATACCCTTCTAGTCAAGACATAGATGCAGATTTTGTAGTAGTAGTTGGCGGTAGTAGCCATAGTAAATTCTGTAATTGAAATAACTGAAACATTTGTGTTGCACTTTTTCACACAGAAATTTGCATTATGTCAGAACAGCATATCTATGTGGTTTTGTTTTAAAATTGAAAAAAATAAAACAAAACCAAAAAAAACCCCAGAAAAAAGTTCTTCTTTTCCCAAAAATAAACAGAATAGATAAATATACATGAGTGCATACACATATAAATTAAAATAAGAAGAAACAATTTTAAACAACACTGAAATATTGCAGAAATACAAGCAATGAAGTACAGATCTATATATCCCACGGCATTTCTTCAAGGAATACCCATGAAGGTAACATGCTCTTGGGACAACTTAGTGCCATCGCAAAAGTAATGACATTTGATCATCTCATTATATTAATACATATTTAAAAGAATGCATAAAATTTTGGTTCAATAAAAGTGAAACTTGGAGAGTAGTTCCATTTCCTAATTTAATTGTCTGAAAGATAAACTTTTTTAAGTTTATAGAATATTAAAGATATAAAAATGTTAAATTTAAGGGGATTTTTTTTTTTTTTCTTTAAAGCAAACAGTATGTCTTCAGCAAACTTTCCAGTTAGGGATATAGACATTATTCTAGCAGGTAGTGATAATATTGACAATCTTATTGCCAGACATTTTCTGTCAAATACTGGAAAATGATTGTTCATCTCAGTGGAAATTACGGACAGGAAAACACTTCCTTAAATTATTTTCCTAATTGGAATTGTGCTTGAAATTGTTAAAATTTTGTGTTGATTTTTTCTATGAATGATTTTTTGTCTCCAATAACTTCCTAAACAAATTAGGTTAATTTATTGTTAAGTTTGTGTGCAGAAATAAACAATCAACTTTATTACCTTACAAATTACCTTGCTCACTTGCCAAGGTATCTCCAAAGAGCCTTCAACCCAAGTGTAGGACCTTGCACCTGGCTTGGTCGAGCTTCATGAGCGCCGCCGGGCCCGTTGTGCACCCTTGCCTCAAGAGACCAGTACAGGCACTTTCTATCTACATCGCGAGGTCTGCGCTGCAGCCCCCATTTCATTGGTTCTGTCAGGGGCCGATGCTGTCACCGACGGGGCACCAGAGCAGAGCTCGCAGACCGGGCCCTAGCCCTGAGGAGGCACTCACCACCTCATACCCTGATGGCTCTACCTGCCGTGCCACGCCCTGTTCCCGTGCTCCCTGGGGAGGGTCTCCCCGCTCAGGGCAGTGCCGTCCCTCATGGAGCCGCCACCTGCGAGTCCGTGCTGGCCTCAGCTCCTGGGCAAGGCCTGGCAGGGGATTGGGGCTCCTTCCTTGGGTCTCAACACTCAGGACTGAGGCTTCTGGATGCGGTGTGTCCCCTTGCTCCACTGTTGAAGGCATCGTCTGTGAAGCTGCTCACAGAAATTATTTTTCAGGGCTATACATGTCCCCCAAAAGGGGCATACTTTCACAGTTAGGCCCCAAGTAAATGTGTGTTTAACGAATGTTTGGGAAGGTCACTATAATGAGGATTCTCAAAGGTACTGCAACAGCACTGGATATTGTAGGAACTTTTGGATGTACAGTCCCTTTGCAGTTTCATTAGCGTAATTGGAACTTACTTTAGTGCTAGTCAAAGTTGGGTTGATTATATAATTGGCTGATAATAGTAATGCTTCACACTTTAACAGTACTTTACATGGTCAGAGAGCTCCGCAAACAGTGACTACATAATCTTTGCAGTGCCCCTGTGAGGTTGTAATTAGAGATGGAAAAGGCCTGTTAGTAGATCATAAAATTCCATTCTCTTGCCAGAGCAGCGTACATTTGCCCAGCAGAGGACACAGCAGATACTAAACTACTGCTGTGTTCAGTCTTTGCTCCCTTTGTGACATTATCTCGATCTGGGACTTCCATGAGACTGTAAAGGGACTTAAACAAAGTTGCTAAATAGTGTTATAACTAACGTGCGCCTTATTAATGAAGGTAAAATAGACTTTTACAGCCCTTCTCCTTGCTTATTTTTCAGTGTCACTGGAAAGCAGTGTATCTGATTCTCTTCAAAATGAATAAAGAATGGGAGGAAGCTATTTAAAAATGGGTTAGCGATATCTTGCTTAGAATAAAAAAAGATAGGAAAGACTCCTGCCACTCCAGAATAAACTTCCCTAATACTACCTATCTGTCAATAGTTCAGCGCTGATGGTATAAAAGCGAGATGGTAACTACGTAAAATCTCTTTGTTACCAGTTATTTTGTACAGGCACTATTCATGTTTATATCCTATACTTTATCATTTTTCCAAGGTTACAAAGCTCTCTGTATGGTAAATAGCTGCTCAAAATACAATGATCAATACAATGATAACCTTCAACATTATTAATCTTTGGTTTTTAGTGTTGTTTTGACTGACTGTTTTCCTTGACAGTTCTTATGCTTTGACTATAATCATGATAAAACCCTTATTCTGAGTAAGTGCAGATAATTTTCAGCATGTTCAAGGCTATTTTATTTTGTAGGATAAAAACCTCCTACTGAAATCGTTGAAGTAAATATTAGAAGTAGACAGAAGATAGTAAGAGCCATGCCAATATTTATATCTTGGAAAAGGAAATGACTTTTGGTTTTTTGTGTTTTGACCTAGCTAACTTTATAACAGCAATGTGCAGAACAAACTTGGCCCTGCACTGGCAAGTGAAAAGTCATTCTCTGGGAATAAATTTATACATCAGTGATAAAAGAAATTTAAAACTTGAATAAGTTTTGATAGACTAGATTAGACTAATCCCTGTTGGAATTCAACCTTAATACTGTAGAAAATTAGGGGCTATCATGTTTTAAATTTAAAATCAGTAATACCAAGGTCATATCTCATTGTTCTGAACTTAAATTATCCTAAAAAATTAGGCTGCTCTTATTCAAAACACATTTTAAATAATTGGGTAAGTTATTTGGATGCTTTCAGTATTTATTAAAAGTTTATCATATCCAATGAATGAGTGTAACTGAAAATAAATTCTGTGACTCCTGTTATCAAACTGCAGCTAATCTAATGTACATTGTGCAGTTTGCACAGGAGAAAGACTAAGGATCCTGACTTCTATTTCTAATTCTTTTGTGTGTACTTGCAGTGCAGAAAGCCAACTGTATCCTGGGCTGCATCAAAAGGAGCATGACCAGCAGGTCAAAGGGGGTGATCCTTTCTCTCTACTCTGCCCTTGTGAGACCTCACTTGGAGTATTATGTGCAGTTCTGGTGTCCTCAACATAAAAAGGACATGCAGCTGTTGCAACAAGTCCAGAGGAGGGCCATGAGGATGATCAGGGGACTGGAGCACATCCCATATGAAGATAGGATGAGAAAGTTGTGTCTGTTCAGACTGGAGAAGAGAAGGCTGTGTGGAGACATTAGAGCAGCCTTCCAATATCTGAAGGGGGCCTACAAGGATGCTGGGAAGTGACTCTTCATTAGGGACTGTAGTGATAGGACTAGGGGTAATGGGTTAAAACTATCAGGGGAAGTTTAGATTGGATATAAGGATGAAGTTCATTACTGTGAGCGTGGTGAAGCGCAGGAATGGTTTGTCCAGGGAAGTTGTGAATGCTTCATTCCTGGTGGTGTTCAAGGCCAGGTTGGACAGACCCTTGGGTAATACGGTTTAGTGGGAGGTGTCCCTGCCCATGGCAGTGGGGTTGGAACTAGATGATCTTAAGGTCCTTTCCAACTCTAACTATTCTATGATTCTATGATTCTAATTTCTGAAATATTCAAATCCTGAAGAATTTTCCATTTATTTCTCTTCATAGTTTTGCTGACTTTCATACTTCAGATAGGTTGTCTGAATTTGTGATTGAATGGAAATGGATACGAGTTTGAATGGATTTATGCTGGTATTTTAGAAAAGTGTCAAAACTATAAGCAACAATGTAAAAAATACTTAGTTTCAAAGGATTAATGAAGTCTGCTCTAATGGTCTATGTCTATAAAGCTACAGGGATAAGAAAAGGATAATATCTGGGACACTGAATGTGATAAACACGGCTACTGTAGATGATTCATCTTTACTGGTGAACATGTACACTGAGAGGAAGAATTACTGGAAGCTTGATTAGCTTGCCTTTGTTGGTCAGTATTATTTAATATATTTTAATGAATAACTTCATGAAGGGGGATTGGCTTTAAACTGACAAAGGGTAGATTTAGATTAGACATAAGGAAGAAATTCTTTATTATGAGGGTGATGAGGCACTGGAATATGTTGCACAGAGAAGTTGTGGATGTCCTATCCCTAGAAATATTCAAGGCCAGTTTGGATGGAGCTTTGAGCAACCTTGTGTACTGGAATATGTCCCTGCCCATGGCAGGGGATTTGAAAGCAGGTAATCTGTAAGATCCTTTCCAACCCAAACCAGTCTGATTTTATGATTCTATAATCTGACGGAAAACATATTTGTCAAGATGCTGAAGGAGAAATATGGTTCCCTTCTAATGGAATAAGAATAAATGAAGCATGCTAAACTAAATCTCTGAATAGGAAATCTACACTGTGCTTACAACTTTTTTTCTTTAACATTTTGTAACTTTGTTTATAGAGTTACCGTGCCCTTCATTTGTGTGAGACTAGTCAGATAAACAACTGTCTTGATTTTATAGCCAGATGGGCTCTGTAGTACACTTCGTCTCTTCTACAGATGAATAAAAAATTGAAGATATTCTACTGCCATGTTCAGGACAATGTCTCCTTACATTACACTGCATTAATATACACTGCCATGATTATAAAAGTGTGGCTCCCAGAGGGCTGTATATTAACTGAATATCCTGTGAAGGGTAAAGCTATTTTGATGTCTCAACTTTGATTGAAAAACCATGATAGCTATCCATGACATCTGAAATCTGAAGATCAAAGTTGTTTCCTTCTCCCCTGAACATGAATCTTTGACCCAGTACCAGTAATTTTCCTCCTCTCTGTACCACACAGCCTTGAATTGCAGTGTAGATGAAAGTCAAAGCAAGTTTGAGTCCATTAGTGAGAAGAGCTACTGTATTTCTCTGGGAGAACAAATGTCTGTCATTCTTAAAAGAAAAAATGTTTTGGATAAGGCTTTGTGCTGGTTTTGGCTGGAATAGAGCTAATTTTCCCCACAGTGTTTACTATGGGGCTATGTTGAATTTGTGCTGAAAACAGTATTCATAACATAGGAATGTTTTTATTCTTGCTGAGCAGTGCTCACGCAGAGCCAAGGCCTTTTCTGCTCCTCACTCCACCAGCAAGTAGGCTGGGTGTGCACAAAGAGTTCAGAGGGGACACAACTGGGACAGCTAACCCCAATTGACCAAAGAGATATTCCATGTCATATGATGTCATGCTCAGCATATAAAGCTGGGGGAAGAAGAAGGAGGGGGAGGCATTCAGAGTGATGGCATTTTTTCCGCCACATAACCATTACAAGTGATGGAGCCCTGCTTTCCTGCAGGTGGCTGAATATGGAGGTGCCTGAGCATGAGAAGTGGTGAGTAAATTCCTTGCTTTGCTTTAGTTGTATGTGTGGCTTTTGTCTTACCTCTTAAACTGTCTTTATCTCAAGCCATAAGTTTTCTCTTTTTTATAATTCTGATTTTCCCCTCGTCCCACTATGGGGGCAGAGTAAGCAAGGGGCTGGTGGTGTTTAGTTGCTGGCTTGGGTTATAATACAACAGCTTTCCCTTGAGAAAGTGTAATTTATTCTCTGCAGATTCACTTCTCTCTTATAGGAGTTAATTAATGGGGATACAACTCCAGTTTCATTCAATTTTTCATTCAGTTTAGATTGTGATCAGTATCAGTAAATGAGGGCAACCAAGGAATGCTTGAAGATAAAGTGTCTTTACAGCATCTTTATTGAAGCTAAGAGAAAGGTTTTGTTGTTTAATCTGGACAACTGCACTGTCTGCTGTTTGATCAGTTTTGAGCTATCCAGAAGGTGTCTTCAATCCCAAAGAACAAATGTAACTTCTAGTGAGGATTCTGTGCTAGCACAAAGTACAGGATTCAACCTGGTGTGTTATAGCTTGTGTCCTATGGTTTAACATATCAAAAAATAAGTTCACCATCAAAAAAAAAAAAATCTTTAAATTATCTATCAGATAATTCAGAATGACAAGAGTGATGTTTATTTCTGTAACCTCTGGTTTCTAAATGTTTAATCCTTCTAGCTGAGTTTACAGTAGAAAGTGCTGGGTTTCATTGAAAGCTTACATTGAAGGTCCCTTCCAACCCAAACTATTCCATGATTCTATGATTTCTCCAGTTTTCTGGGTTATGCCAAAACCATGAGATCTGATAATGGTCCTGCAGAACAGATACACGCAATGGCTGCAACTGTGATTCTGTCAGTGTGCAGGATGTGGTACTGCAGGTAAAGTAGTTCAATATAATATTTTCTTCCCTGTGTCTGAAAAGTTACACTTGAAATTGTATCTGATAAATGATTACATTTTAGAAAAGTAAACAGTAAAGCCACCATGTAGACTAGGAAGTGACCTGAACTGAAATAACATTGTTAAAATGTCAGTGTGGTGTAGCAGCTCAGTTATAAGTTATTTCCTGCCAGTATTTATGCATTCATCTTTTTTGCTTCTTAATAGAAATTCTAAAAGCTTTTTACACTCTGACCTCCAACTGTCAGTAGTGACCACCAGCAGTATTTCACTGTATCTTTTTTTTTTTTTTTTTATTATGGAAATAATTGTGCAAACGTAGATTAAGTGAGGGATTGGACATACTAAACAGCTTTTTTGAATTCCATTTTGGACACTGCTAAAGATAAATTCCCAGAAAGCTCCACAGAGGTTTGAGCCTTTTCTGTGCCTTGCCAAATATATTTTCTGTTCACTCCTGACAACTAAATGCTTCAGCAAAATTCACTCTTGGTTCTGTGGAGGTAGAGAAAATATTTTACAAGAGCTTATGCAAAGGTGATTGGAACTAGAGTCAAAGACACTGCTGATATCACACATGCACAGATGTTTTAAGGAAAAAAAATACTTTGAAGTTTTTTTTTTTTTTTTTTTTTTTTTTTTTTTTTTTTTTTTTGCAATTAATGTGGTGCCAACAACTGAAAGAAAGATAAAACTTTAAAATAACTACATAAAACATTGCATCGACACATACTAGATTTGTGGTGGTGTGATTGTAAACAAGATTGTTTCCCACACAGTACACAAACATGCCGTCATATATTTTTAGGCAATCATCTATTGTTTATTAGATTATTATAATTTTTTTTTACCCTAATGATCCCTCGACCATTATTCTCTCTGGTTATCCTAAATTGCAAGCAACAAATGAGCTCTGGGAAACATATCCTGTTCCCCAGAATGTTTAAAATGCTGAATCATTGGCGTAGAATCCTGACGTTTCCCTTTTCAGGCTGGAAAGCACTTGCAAAAAGTAGCCATATGGCTTTGTCATAACAGATTGAGACATTCCCTTCTCAACGAAAAGATGGCTGCCAGGTCTGACTCAGCTGTGCAGTGTAATTAAAGGTCTCAGAAGTGAGCAAAAACTATATTATAAAATTTTGTACGGAGGATTGGCTCCTGTTCATTTACATTAGCCATGGTCTAAAACTCCTACCCTAGGATTGTTTGGTTATGCACATGCTGTAGGAGGTGCATGATAAGATCAAATAAAATAAAGCTACCAACACTGACTGAGCTTCCAAAACCAACCAAACAAAGTTACCAAGTAGTGAAGATTTCTGAATCTTTTCCAGGGGCTTTGTTATATTCAAATCATGGATTTAATGGGCACGTTGATATAGGAAAATTGGTTCTTGACTTTTTTTTTTTTACCAGAAGATTGCTAATGATTTTAATTTCTAAAAAGGCTATAATGTGCCAGCACAACAAAAGGTGACTTTTGAAGCACTCTGCTTGTAAGTTTTCAATTTGAGGGATAGGATAATGAAAATTTTTCCAAGACTTAAGAATAGTTTACTTTTACTTATCTAACCTAAATTGAACTGGTGAAAGCTTACGGACAGAATTTCCCTCTGCTACGCTGTTCCTTATAGTCAACATGAGAATAATTATCAAATGCCCTGATAATATAGACAGTGATACTACTCTTCCTTTTGGCTCCTCCCTTTCTAGTGAAATGAAAAGGCATCTTGTACTTCAAAGATGTGGTAGCTGCCTGGAAATACAAAAATTATTGAGGCTTAAAAGCTTTCCTTATTTTGTTTCCAGCAAAATTCCAACCTTTCAAATCAACAAAGGTAATTAACATAATCCTAACTACTCTGTGTATTCTTATTGTGATCCTGGGTACAAGCAGTTTACCACTGACAGCACTAAAAGGATTCCCCATTTAGCTTGTTCTCCCATTCTTCTGATAACTCATTAGTGAGCCCTGGGTTTGCTCAATGCCTGCAACAAGAAGAGTAAATTGGTTTGTGTAAATCATTCACTGCCTAGAAGGGACAAAATATTTTGGCACACCCTGTGTTTATATTTCCTTGATTTTCTGTTCAATGGATTTAGAGGCCAATTGCACATTTTCCCCACAGGCAGACTCTTTGTCTACTTTGGTATAGCAAATAATGAATTTATGTCAAAGTAAGGTCATATCACTAGGCAAAGTGTTTAAATAGTCTGTCATGAAATAGAATTGCACCCATGGGTTATTCAGCAGTGACCTGAGCAGTCTTTTCATCAAGTCACTGAATGTAACAAACAGTAATGATGATAACATCTTACATTTCTTTCTGGATATTATGTGGATATTATCCTTTATCCATGTAATATCTGTTTATCTGGATAAATGCATGCTGATGAGACTTCTTGCATTTCTTTATGGATATTATCAGCTTCTCAGAAAACCTCAGCATTTCCTATTTCAACATACAGCTGTTTCTAATTTATGAAGTTAATTTTGTATAGTACAGGTTGATCCTATCTGTGATGTCAGAGAATGCAAAGAAAGCTCTAGTAAAATGATGGGATATTCTGAAAAATGTAATTAATCAAACTATAAATCAAACAAATTTCAAGATATCTCACCAATATTGAACAGAACTGTTAGCTCAAGTTGAATATGCAAACATATTTTAACACACATTAAAATTTTTGCACTAAGTACCTTTTTAGGATAACATGAAAGGCATTTCAAACTTGGTTTTGCTGTAAAATCTGATTAAATGAAGCTGCAACCAAAGTGAGCTTCTGTCCTTTCTCTCTGTGACTTCCCCTGATTTTCCTTAATTTTGCCTCATGTTTCTATTCTGTCATTCCCTTTCAAAAAAGGCGGCATTTCCTTTCCTCCCTGTACTGTTTATCTTGGTCTTGGCTTTGCAAGTCATTCTTGTGTATTTGTGAGTAAGTTCTGCCTGTTTACAGTCCTTTCTGCTTAACTTGTCCTCTTTGTAAGGACTCTTTGTTTTGTTGTTTAGTTTTGTTGGGTTTTTTCAATTTTTATTATTATTATTATTTATAATTTGGGGGGAGTTGTTTTTTTCTGGTTTGTGTCTTTTTTTTTCTTTTTTACTTGAATGTCTAACATCTATCTATGCTTGGGTTTTTTGTGCCTTTAGTGGTCACACTGCCCCTATACTAGGGTACATTGCTTACACAAAAATTTTATGTTGGTATCTCTTAGACTGTTTTAGTATGTTTATATTATAACTCAGAGTAAGATAATGCCAATTTGTCCTGGGTTCAGCAGTAGCAGTCATTTTTTCTCCTTCTTAGTAGCTGGTGCAGTGCTGTGATTTTTGACTTTCAGCCTGTGAACAGCACTGTTAACACCGATGTTTTTAGTTGCTGCTCAGTATGTTTAGTCTGACCAAGGACTTTCTGAGTGAGGAGAGGAAGCCGGGAGGAAGCAGAGACAGAACACCTGACCCAAACTAACCAAAGAGGTATTCCATACTACAGCACATCATGCCCACAATATAAACTGAGGGCAATTACCTGGAAGAATAAGATCACTGCTGGGTTGGGCTGGGTATCAGTCAGATGGTGCTAAATATTTGTGTTCTCTTCCCTTTTTATTTCCTATGAAATTATCATTATTATTATTGTTGGTAAGAGTAGTAGTTTGTGCTATACCTTAGGTATTGGCCTGTTCTTATCTCAACCCATGGGAGTTTGTTTTGTTAAAAGTGGGGGAAAATGAACCCCATGCTTTATTAGAGGAAGGACAGCTCCAACATAGAACTACCAGTCCAGCCGCGTTAGCTAATTCGAGCCTTGCTGATCCGGATTCACTGATAGTACTCCACACTGCCCAGTTCAATCAGCTGCAACTATTGATCTGGCCGCATTTGCTATTTCGAACCTTACTGATCCGGATTCACCAATAGTGCACCACACTGCATGATCAATCGTGCTCCTGAACTCTCACGGCCGCACTGAGAAATGGGGTCGCGTCCAGCGAGAAAATTACGATTGGTTACCAAAACAGTGCAGTTTTTTGATGCCACAGGTACAGGTTCTTATGGATTGCCAATGATAAATACTGTCTGCAAAGCACGTGCGAATAATAGCTACATGGATACAGGCGCATGATAAAGTTAACACAGCATAGCTCTAAAGTACACAGGTGACAGTAACTCTATAGAGATTCTAAGTTTTCCCAAGGAAGCACTGGACACAGTGCAAGTCTTACCCGCAGGCGTCCCTATGTGGGGGGGAAGAGAGGTCCAGCTCATTGACTGGTCCCAGGAGTCTGTTGATGTTATCTTCCTTGCCTCATCCACAATGGTATCTTCCCTAATATCCCCCTCTCTCATGGGCTATTTTATATTATTTTTCACCTTCAAGGTGGAGCTTGAGTGACTCCAGTCATACATACCTTTATTACTATTGGTGTAAATTTCTCTTGCTTTGATTTAAAGGTATATGACACCAAAAATTCAGAGTGTAGGCTCAGAGAGGGGTGGTCTCATTTTAGAGGGGGATCGCAAAAGAGAGGGGAGTGTATTTTAGTATTATAATGACATTATCATGAAGCAAAGTTCACCTAGAGGATGGCATTCTGTCAAAGGATGATAGGCCCCTGGCTCGGGGTAGCAAGTATGCAGCTTGTCATTTTCTTACACCACCTGATTCCCATCTCCTGAAGTTAGGACAAAGCGTAACCGCGAGATCTCCACCTCGCTCTACCCTCCGCCTGCTATGGGAACTGCTGTGGAGTGCACATTTCTGGCATACCAGGTATGGCTACGTCTCACCCAGAGAGGCCTTGAGGCTCCATTTTCCCTTATGCGTGGACAATGCTGCATTTTAAATACAAGTTCAATTACACATTTCCTAATTATTCCACAGAGTTACATTCTTTTGATTCTCCTTCCCATCCATCCGTGTTCTGGGGAGAGAAAGGTGGGGAGAGTGAGAGAGAAGCTGCGCGGTTTTGAGTTATGCCTGGACTTAAACCACAACAGTTCTATTTGGTGCCCAATGTGGGGCTCGAAGTGTTTAGATAATGACAGAGCTGACCAGAGTGTGTCTAATCATATTTGTGATAAGCATTCATTGTTTCAGATTAATAGTCACTCATCACAATGCTAATTTATTGGCTTTCAAAGTTGTTGTTGTTGGTCTCACAGTTTCAGCATGTCATACCTTACTTGCAGCCAGAATTCGATGTGTTAGTGTTTATTGGCTGGGGGCCTTGTGCTAAGGTTCTTGTTTCACTATAATTTATGGTAATGACTTGTAATACAATAGAGTCATGGATCATGAAACTGATATGGCTTGCGTTCTCAGTATGGTCACCACCTCTATACTTTGGGAGGTGTATAATAGAAGTGCTTAGCAATTGCACATCTTTTTTCCTGCTCCCGGAGAGCCCCTGCTCCTGCTCCTCAAATCCTCTGTGTCCCTGACACCGCAGCCAGGTAGAATGGCTCTACATGGAGCCTCTGGCAGAAAGCTCCAAGGGAGACTCAAGGTCAATCCCCTGGATTTTGGAATTGGGGACACAGAGGATTGGAGGCCAGCTATACCCGAACTGTAAAAGAGATACTGGCAGCTTATGAAGGGTTCAAGCTGCTTTGGAAGTGGTTGACACTGAAGCACAGCTCCTCTTGGCACCCTGGTTGCCTGTGCTGGTCTGGATGCTCAAATGCAGGATCTCCTCTACACGTCATGCAACCAGTGGTACATAGAGTAAGTGGCTGAACTAATTATACAACTTGCTTGAATAGGAAATCCCAGTCATCCAGGAATTCTAGAAGTTATCATGGACCGGCCAGAGGGCAAAGATTTTGGAATGTCACTAGGGAAGGAGGTGATGCATGCTGAAGAGGCCCCACCATATAATGGACTGCTAGAAAGTGAAAAGCAGTATGCCTTATTTAGTGAGGGGTCCTGTCTCATTGTGGGAAAGCATGGGAGATAGAAGGCAGCTGTATGGAGCCCTCAACAACAAGTTGCAGAAACAGCTGCAGGAGAGGGTGAATCGAGTAAGTTTGACGAGGTGAAAGCCATCCAGATGGCCTTGGACATTGCTGAATGAGAAAAGTGGCCAGTGCTTTATCTCTATACTGACTCATAGATGGTGGTAAATGCCCTATGGGGGCAGTCGGAGCAATGGCAGCAGAGCAGCTGGCATCACAGTGGTAAACCCATCTGGGCTGCTGCATTGCGGCAAGATATCGCTGCCTGGGTGCAGAACCTGGTAGTGAAGATATGCTATGTAGATGCTCATATACCTAAGAGTTGGGCCACTGAGGAACACCAGAAGAACCAAAAAGTGGATAAAGCTGCTGAGATCGAAGTGGCTCAGATGGACTTAGATTGGCAACAGAAGGGTGAATTATTTTTGGCCTGGTGGGCACATGACACTTCAGGCCATCAGGGCAGAGATGCAACATAGAGATGGGCTTGTGATCGAGGGGTGGACTTAACAATGGACACTATTGCCCAGGTTATTCACAAGTGTGAAACGTGCTGCAAGTAAGCAAGCTAAACAGTTAAAGCCTCTCTCGTATGGAGGATGATGGTTGAAGTACAAATATGGGGAGGCCTGGCAGATTGACTACATCACACTCCCACCAATCTGCCAAGGCAAGCACCATGTGCTTACCATGGTGGAGGCAACTATTGGATGGCTGGAAACACACACTGTGCCCCATGTCAGTGCCTAGAACATTATCCTGGGCCTTGAGAAACAGATTTTGCGGTGACATGGCACCCCAGAGAGAACTGAGTCAGACAATAGGAATCATTTCTGGAACAGCCTTATAGACATTTAGGCCACAGAGCATGGCATTCAGTGGGTATATCACATCCCCTACCATGCACCAGCCTCTGGAAAATCGAATTGTACAATGGGCTGTTAAAAACTACACTGAGAGCAATGGGTGGTGGGACTTTCAGACATTGGGATGCACATTTACTAAAAGCCACGTGGTTGGTCAACACCAGAGGATCTGCCAACAGGGCTGGTCCAGCCCAGTCAGAACTTTTACATACTGTGGAAGGGGACAATGTTCCTGTGGTGCACATAAAGAATTTGCTGAGGAAGACAGTCTGGGTTATTCCTGCTTCAGGTAAAGGCAAACCCACTCGTGGGCCCCGAGTATACTGGTGGGTAATGCGGGAAGATGGGGAAGTCCCATGTATGCCTCAAGGGGATTTTATTTTACAGGAAAACAACCAAAGAACTAAATTGTATGCTGTTGCCTGCTATGTAGCACTTTTATAGCCCACCAACTAGATGCCTTCAGGTCACCAGCGACTGACCTTAACTTCCCTCCTACTATCATCCCAACAAAGAATGAACCTTGCTGAAACCAGATGAGTTCTGCTGTAAATGAATGATAAGCATCAGCAGGTAGCGATCCAACACTGAACACCGCCTCTCTTGCTCTGAAAGACTGTTACAAGAGATGGAGCCTGACATCATAGATTGGATGGATTCCGCAGCTTTATAGCACTAGGTCCATGCACTAGGGAATGATCGATCTCTCTCGATCTCTCTCTCTCTGGATACATATATATATGTATATATATTAGATTAGAATGATGGTATATTGAAAATGTGGGATCTGAGCATGATGTGAAAGGCATGGAATAAGGGGTGGATACTGTCCTGGGTTCAGCAGTAGCAGTTATTTTTTCTCCTTCTTAGTAGCTGGTGCAGTGCTGTATTTTTGATTTTTGGCTTTAGAACAACACTGATAACGTCAATGTTTTTAGTTGCTGCTCAGTAATGTTTGGTCTGACCAAGGACTTTCTGAGTCTCATGCTCTGCCAGTGAGGAGAGGAAGCCGGGAGGAAACAGAGACAGGACACCTGACCCAAACTGACCAAAGAGGCATTCCGTACCACAGCACATCATGCTCACTATGTAAACTGGGGGCAGTTATCCAGAAGGGTTAGATCACTTCTCCGTCCTGCTGGGTATCGATCGGTGGGTAGTTAGCAGTGGTATTCACTTCCCTTGTTATTTCCCTTATCATTATTATTATTGGTGGTAGCAGCAGTGGTTTTTGTTACACCTTAGTTACTGGACTGTTCTTATCTCAACCTGTGGGAGTTACATTCTTTCAATTCTTCTCCCCATCCATCCAGGAGCAGGGGGGAGGAAGCTGGGAGAGTGAGAGAGTGGCTGCATGGTTCTGAGTTATGTCTGGGCTTAAACCACAACATAACTACAACCCTATTTATAATTTACAGGTATCACAGGCCTCCAATTTTTTTATATCTCAGAAATTACTTTCTGACAGTATTATATTCTGAAAGTATGAGGAATTCGGGTGATGATTAGGGATTTCCAGCTGTGTACTAGTTCCTGTGCAGTTCATATTGGAATCACTATAAGATACTTGGTTGTCTTCATAATGTGCATGCAGGCATACTGTACTGCACATTTGAGGTGTGTCTAGAAACACTATATTTATCACACATTAGCTCCTCAGAGTGTGCATGAATGCATCCTGCTATGTGAAATTACGAAAAACATTAAGGCGTCTGTCAGTTGAACAGATTTTTTCCTGTCCTGTTGAGGGAGTTGTTTTGAATTTGATCTACAGTGTCCATGACTTACCTCTCTACGCATGGTGAGTTCTGTGGTTTAAACCATATCAATAATAACTATAATAATAATAATCACTATTAATGGTAGTTAATTCAAAGTTAATAATGAACCATTAAAATAGTAATACTGACCTGGCAAGAGAGTCACCATGATCAGGGAGGTGGTTTTCCCTGGGCAGGGCCCATTGCCTGCACTCCGGGTGTGCTGATCCCTGCTATTTCCTCAACTGCAGAAAACTCAACTGCATAATTTTGCAGTAGTGGGGGACTCTCACTACTACTGCTACTACAAAGAAGAGCATTCATGCTCTCCCTTGGCTTTTTCTTACTATCCCACACACCCTGCCACTCATAACTGTCCAGCCTTGGGGAAGATGTCTTGGTGGTGTTCTGAAATAGCTGTTTAACCTTAAGCAAAACCTGACTCATATTCAGCAATACGCTGGCTCCCAGCAGGAAGACTAGGCTGGTTTCAAGGCTACTCAAAAGATATTAAAAATCTTTGAATTTCTCAAATGCTGCTGTAAATATCCTGGTGGAGAAGGAGAATATGTGGAAGGATGTCTCCTCTGTTAGTTGATCCTCCAAGGAGAAAAGGCAAGAGGTAAAATTGTTAATAGTTCCAACTACATGGCTCCCAAATTATAGGGGTGATGGCTGTGCTGAGCCATCTGATACCAGATCAATTTCATGACCAGCAATTCTATTGTATCCCAAGCCACTATTATAAATTGTTATTTGCGATACTGTCCCAGGCCCCAAGGGCAATGAATGCCAAAACAGGCTACAGACTGCAAGTAAGGTGTGACATAGCAAAATTCTGAGACCAAATGGAACTCCAAGAACAAATAAGTCAACATTGTGACCACTGACTATTAAATCAAAACAGTGGGTGTTTATAACAAGTTTGTTTCGTCACACTCTGGTCAGATCTGTTGTTATCTCAACCCGCTGTGCCCCATGTTAGGCAAAAAAAATGACTGTCATGCTTTAAACCCAGCCAGTAACTAAGTACCACGCAGCTAGTTGCTCACCCCCACCTCAGTGGGATGGGGAAGAGAAGAGAAAGACTGTAAAACCACACGATTGAGATAAGAAAAGTTTAATAACTAAAGTATAACAATACTAATAATAATGATAAGTGAAATAACAAGGAGAGAGAATATAAAACTAAAAGAAGAAAAGAAAAAAGCAAATAAACACAAGTGATACACAATGCAATTGCTCACCACCCACTGACTAATACCCAACCCAAACCAAGCAATGATCCAGCCTTGTATATAGCTCCCCTCTGTTTGTATACTGGGCATGATGTGCTATGGTATGGAATATACCTTTGGCTAGTTTGCGTCAGGTGTCCTGTCTCTGCTTCCTCACAGCTTCTTGAGGCCCTCCACACTGGCAGAGCATGAGAGACTGAAAAGTCCTTAATCAGGATAAACATTACTTACCATCAACTAAAACACTGATATGTTATCAGCAGTGTTCTCAGACTAAAGCCAAAACACAGCACCGCAGCAGAAAGATTGATTCTATCCCAGCCAAAACCAGGAGAGTGAGGATCATAACTTGTGGGGACACTATGTAGGGACGCTATGTTGCCTTGCGTAGTTTGAGTTGCAGAAAATTCTCATTCATATACCTGCAATAATTTTATTTTAGTGATATCAAGACTTCACAAAATCTCAAGAACTGGGGAAACAAACTTGAAAGAAGAGCATCCAGAGTAATGTGGTGTAAAAGCCTAAGTATAAGTGTTTCCTATAATCAAATACACTGAGGTTCACATGGCATTACAATGACAGCACTACCATTATACATGAAAGTAGTAAAACATCATAGAATCTCTTGGGGAAAAGCAATAAAAATGGAGCATGCTTTCAGCATGAAAACCCTCATTCAGGAATAGAGTATAGAGAAATGCCACAGACAAGAAAGTCCTAAGTCCTCCTAAGAAATATATCTGTTTGTCCACTAGTGCTATGCAGTTCTTTGCACTTTCAGCTCCACACTCAGAGTCAAATGCTGCAGACTTGGGGAGCTGTGGAGTCTTTGTCTTGCTGCTGTGAATGTTACTTGTACTACCGGGCATTTTATGTCGAGGCTGAAGGGGGAGGAAACACATTAGCTGCTAGTGCTCTGAAAGACAAGTGGAGTTATTTCTATGAAAATATATAAAGGAAAAAAAATCTAAGCAACTCCAAGGCCAATAAAAATAATGAATGAGCTATGCTGCCCCATTAGATGCCTTTTTTTGTTAGCTAAATAACAAGTTTATGCTTTACTGCTTCTGTTTGGTTTTCCTTCTTCCCAGCCCATCAAGAAATCTGCTGACAAAAGGGAAAACATTTATCTTTCTTCCCTAGGGGTATGGCATAAGTCTTAAAGGGAGCATAAAGAAACTTCCAAATAATTTAACAATACCTTGTACAGCATTAAAGGCAGTAACACATTAGTTTTACTTCTGACTAATGTGAGCCTCTCCCTGCCTCCACCCCCAAAATTAACAACTTGTTAAAAAGAAATCTCAAGAGATTTGTCTCAGATGCCTACCTTTTCATTCTCCTGGGCATCTGCCTGCACAAGGAAGGCTGAATGGTTTACCAGAGTGATCTACCACTCATTTTAAATAGAGTGCAAGCTCGGATATCAAGCAGATTAAATTCTTTCAACCATCAAACTGAAACTTTAAAAATTGAGACTCAATTTTGTGAATGATTGTAAGCAGCCTGAATGACTATCTGAAATGCAGAATATAAAGGAAAGCCCCTGCATGGTCAGGGAAATTATGGAAATAAAGGGAGGAAACTGGACTATCCCTAAATGGAACCATATATACTCACCTTTTTAATGATTAATTAATTTCCTGAGCCACCAAGCATATGTTTGAAATGTCCAAGACTGAACACATTCACAGAGGTCTGTAAGAAAGAAAAAAACAAGAAGGGGAGCATGAAGTTAACAGGAGAAAGAGCCAAAAGACAAAAAAAAGGGCTCTTACTTTTTGGAAGAACTGTTAAAAGAGGGGGACGACTTTCCTGTTCTCTGAGCTTAATGTGATGTTTTGGAGGCAAGTAAGAGGCTGAGAGAGCTGGTTTAAACCTCCCCTCAGCTTTTGTTTGCACATACATATTTTACAACATGCAAATCATCACAGGGATTTTTTAAATGTATGACCCGAAGTTCTTGAAGGCAAACAGATGTAAAGACATGGCATGTGTATACCTCACAGGTTGTAATAGCTCCAGCAGAAAGAGTTTGTACTGAGAAAATTTGAACAAGTTTTATATTATCTTTTATTCTTGTATGCAAATCTAGACTATGCTCTAGTAAGAAATTTAAAATATCAACAAGAAGCAAATGCCAGTTACTTCTCCTAAATGCAATAGAAGCTGTGCTATCCCTCTTTCACAGCTGCCAAACAAAAGGCAATGTACTTTTTTTCAGACATTTCACTTAATCAGCATAAAGCTTGAAATAAAAGGTATAACTGATTATTAGCCTTAAAACTTAATCTCTTTTCCTTGTCAGGTCCCTGCCACTACTTTAGAATGTTTAAATACAGATTAATAGAAAGAAGGCATGTCTATCTACTGCAATCAGGTAGCTATTAGAAGAGCAAATATCTTAACAGCTCAAATGGAAGTGAAACCCAAGAGAGACATGGTTTAAATTCAGAAGAATGTGGTTTTCAATTTAGGCAAACCCAGGGTGGATTATGAATTGTTTGTGACTACCACCTCACTGTTCATTTTGCCGAAGATTTGTAGTGGTAATTAAGTGATGACTTCCAAGTAGTGCTCAGTATCCATGGAAATAAATAGACCCTGTCTTCATAGATGCAGAGATGAAATGAAAGTATTTGAGGAATGAGAATTTATTTATTTATTAATTTAGCTTGTAATACTGCGGGGACATTTGTCTTAATTTAAAATATTTGTTTATATCCAAGTCCTCTGTTTTTATTTTTGTTCTTATAGTGAGAATAAATCTGACTTTCAGGTGTCTAAAAACAACCCACAAACTTCAATGTCTCTTTTGCATTGCACAGTGTCTTCATGGGATATTTTGACCAGATTTCAGTCCAGAGATAGTTCTAGACTTAAATTACCAAGATATTTGTAAATTATGGGCTATGTTCTGCCAAAATATCCCTGACTTTTATGTTCTTAAGTTTTCTGTACATTATTCTGTCAGAATAACCACCTTGTAATTGGAGCAAATTTGTTTTTTCACCCTGTAGTTCTCTTCCCCATGCTTTGACCATTGTTGCAATAGGCATAATCCTTGTATAGTTGCATGCTCACTACAACAGTACTTAATAGGAATTTTAATTTGACTGGATTCTCATCACTAACCTGATTTTTCATTCAAATGCTGTTCCCGTTTCAACTGGATAAGGCTGTGTTTGATCAGAACAAATGGAAAAAATTGCATTTTCTCCTAAAAACAAACAAACAGCCAACAAACCGTCCCCCGAACCACTGGGAGAAGAGAGAGCTTATGTTCAGACCCAAATTTTATGCCTACTTTGTGTCACTGTAGTGCCTCCAGTTTACATATGAAGTACTCCTGAGAGAAAATCCATTCTCTTCTTCAAATTAGCAAAGGAAGGAAAAATGAGCAGTTGGTTCCTTTTTCTGGCTGATGTCTGAATGTAAAGCTTCCAGGGCCTGTTGAGACCATTTTGATATGATTGTTGTCATGCTGTCTTTTAATTTCTCATAATGAATAAACATCAAATAGTGCTTGGATAACCTCTCGATTTCGTAATTGATTTCCTCCCCCATCC
>JANRGW010026203.1:0-17387 GCA_024733675.1 Psilopsiagon aymara | reverse complement strand
CATCCCTCCAGGAGCAGAGGGAAGAAAAAGGGGGAAGTGAATGAACAAACTGCATGGCTGATTTATGGCTTAAACCACGACAAAGCCTTATTAAAACTTGCATCTGAAATGCTGTGTAGAAGTGTTGGAATAGCATCTGATTTTACACATTTGAAATCAGCCTTTACCACTAGCAACTGGAATAGCTGACGATGGATGAAACTACTTAATGAGGTTTGCCTCTGACAGTAAAGGGCTGGGCTTGATATGGAAAGTCATCTGACTGAGATTGTTTTCTGTGGAGGGCCTGAAAATGAAGAAAGTAGGGGCAGAAAATGAAAAGAAATATGTATGAATGATTTAATGCGATGGGTGTGTGAATGGCAGTGTATATTCTAATAAAAAAAGCCCTTGAAATTAATTTTACTGATTTGTCTTCACTTTATTCCCTAGTTGTTATTGACAAGAATTTATATAATACTACAAATAATCACATATTTGAGTTATGTTCAGACCCAACTTTGTTACCTAGAAATCTTCCATTAAAAATAAACATTTAAGGATGATGCATAGAGCAAGCTGTCCTCAGTAAGCTGCCTTTTTTTAAAGAGATTTATTAGAACAGAATCATAAAATCGTAGGATCAACCAGGTTGGAATAGACCTTTAAGACCATCAAGTCCAACCATGACCCCAGGACTGCCAAGACCACCACTAAATCATATCATTTAGGGCTTCATCTGTATATTTTTTGGGAAAAAACTGACAACAAAAGAAGACATGTCCCAGGGAAGGTGAGTTGCCAGATAGAATAAACTCTTCCACAGTGCCCACGTTAAGACGTGTAACAAAATTATTGAAATAACATCATTGTCTACTACGTAGTGTAACAGTGATAAAGTACACAAGTTCTTTACAGAAGGTATGAATTCTCTGTGTGACAAATGTAAAAATTGAAAGCTACTGCTTTGCTGTGAAAACTCAGTTCTTTGTACTTCAGTGCTGCAACAAACATAGTAATGATGCTAGTTCAACAGAATGGGTTTTAGAAGTACTGCTTTTCTTCTTGCTCCTTTTGTGTATGCAAAATATTTTAAAAAAATAAAAAAACTATTCTATTTCCCCAGTAATTTCTTTGGCAACTGTCTTTCTAGTTAACTACAAGAACATAAATATTCATATGTATTTATAAGCCTATCTCTCACATCTTGCTATAAATATTTTATTGATGTGCCATTTGCCTTTATTACTTTATTAAAAATTATGCAACTTCAATGTACTGTTTTGCAAAAGGATTCCAGTCCTTCATAGAGCAATGCAGCAGAACTTTGAAAGGGTTTTTTGCTTGTGATTTTTATTGGGTCAGGATGCCATTTCTCATGTGCTTTCTGTATGGGATTTTCAGAAAAGCACTGTGTTCTCCTAAAGGTGTTTAAGAACATAATATAGTTTTGCTAACCTTTTGATATATACTTCCATATGCTTGAAAATTATAAAACTGTATTATTCAGAGTATATGGAATTATTTGTAATAGACATTCATGTCATGGGAAAGGGAACAAAATTACACTATGAAAGGAGATTGAGTGGTTCTTGGGGAAATCGTGCAAGATTTTAATTTGCTGAAGCCACATAATTATGCTTCCAAAGTGGCAGTCAGTAGTCTGTACATCTAAATTCTGTGTAAATAGTGATGTTATCCTGATTAAACAGAAACTGCTTGAAAACAAATGAAGCAGATTTTTTCACTGATGTTTTATGCCTACTGCATAATAAAGTACATGTTACCTAAGTAGAGATTTAGTGCAAGGAAAAATGATTGATAAAATGGAAAAGGATAAACTTCAGTTCCACTTAGATTCTACTTTGAAGCCTGCATTTATAGGACATACCAGCATAGCTTTCCTGAGCAAGTCTCAGAAGAGTCTCAATGAGATGCCTTTCGTGGTATAATGCATTTAAAGTGATCTTGCCATTTATGGTCATATTTGACATAGAAACTTACGTTCATCAGCTTCTCTATAGTACTGGTAGTGAGGGTGCTTATCAGGTGACTGGAGAAATTTAGAAGCTCTGACAAACAGATGCAAGACTTTGCATGTTGAAGCATTGTTTTTAGTATGGAAAATATGCAACATTACCTCCCAGGGTCAGTCACACTGTTCTCAGTCTCACATAAGGAAGTGAATGCATCAGTGGAGGCCCATAGACACAGTTCAGTATAAGGCTTTTGCAGTATTTGGGAGTCTAAAGCAACTGTTTCCACTGTATGTTTACAGTGCTGTATAAATTTTGCATAGCTTCAAAGTAATGCCTTAGGCCAGACTAGAAATCAAAGTTTAAAAAAAGTAGGATTTCAGCATCAGATTTTTGCATCTGGTGCCAAAACACAGAAGTTTTCTGATATCTGGTAGAATTTACCTCATTCACATATATATACTAAACTAGATTTTAACTAAGCCCTTTATTCCACAGGCTACTTTCAGAGGTGACATGGTGCAGTTTGGTGATATACTCTTGCAGAAAGCTATTTAGTGGTAGTCTAGCCTTCAATGAACCTAAATTTTACAGCTTGTAGTGCATGTTTGTGGAATATATTTCCTATTGTGATTTGTCCCTGGGCACAAGGTGATAAAGAGGAAATCAAAAGAGAGAGTATTTTAGCCACATTTAAACTAGTGGCACTTGCACTGACTCATCGTATTTGACAGTAATGGATATTCCTATGTAAATGCAATTCCTATAAAGCTGTAATTACATTAACTAAACAAAAATCTTCTACATATCCATGTCTATCATTTATTCCAATTTTGAAATGTCCAATATGGCACATTTTTGATACTCCAATTTATGCCAGTACATGTTATGTCCGACTATCTCAGTGGCATCTCAAAGGTTGAGTGTGCAGATATCTGATGAGATTTTTTTTTTTTTTTTTTTAATTTGAGGGAACAAGATAGAGGAAAAATTGTCATGTGCAGATGTAAAGAACCTATGCACCATTTTAACAAGCAAACTCAAACAGAACTCTAATGTACAAATGCAAGAGGTGATCGACATCCAAAGATGTTATAGGGAAATTTCTGCAGAATTTTGGGATGGACAATCTGCATCTCGATTATTGCTGGATTTTGAGCCATAGAGCACAAATCTCTTAGAGGCTAAAAAAGAATTTATATTTTCACTTCCCTGTGAAAAAGTGTCATATCACACATTTCAAAATTGGAATAAGTGACAGTCATGGATATGTATAAGATTTTTGCTTAGTTAATGTAATTGCAGCTTCATAGTAATTCTCCAGATGTTAACCAGGACACACAAATAAATTCCTTCATTTAGCATCCAAATAAGATTCAGAAAAGAAGACAAAAGGAGGACTGAATTATTCGTTATGCATGCAAAGTTGTTTTCAGCAAAAGTAGTGTTAATGCAAGTAATGCTTGACCTAGAGATGCTCTAATATGCTTCAATAAAATTGAAATCAATATTTATACATTTTTTTCATTTACCTTTCTTCTTTTATCTCATCAGAGCTTCCTCTGAAACAATTGGGGAAAAAAAAAATAAAGAACAAAATTTTGTATGTGAAATGGAACTGGGGATCTTATTTTCTGTCTTACTGCTCAGCAAGTCAGAAAGGTTTGTTTTTCAGCTAAATGAAACGTTTTTCATTTAAATCTTAATCTTCACAATATTTTGCTATGTCATTGGCATTTGTATTCTATATCAGGGTATTAATGGCCACAGAATAAAAAAGGGAGTTAAGATATATTTTGTGTCAGAAAATGCTAAATAATGCAAAGCACCAGAATAGAATACAGATATTTTTGATAATTGATACATTGTCCTCGCCGTCTTGCTAAGTGATAATTCTTTTGATTAAGTATTCATCAGCATGCGGGACTGTAGTCTACACAGAGTGCTGACTTCTCTTATTAAGTTAACCATACTGAATTGTGCCTAGCTGCTTATCCCTGTTATTTAAAGTTCTGGATAAGAAATGAAAAGTGTTCCTTTTAATTTAAATTTCATGGAAAGAAAAACAAGAGAAAATTTTACTGTAACAGAATTTTTGTTGTTCTGGGTAGACAATTATTGAAACATTTTTTTCAACTGCTGCATGGGAAGCAATTTATAATGATGAGTACTGTTCTACTGAGTACTATGAAAAGTCTGATTTGAATGTGTTTTCTGTATGACTGATATTGACATATGCCTTTCTTCAAACTCTTCCTTTCTAAAGGAACTATTTAGGGAGAGGAGGACTAAAGGGGTCTAGAAAAGGGAAGAATTAAGTTCTAAGTGAGCATTTTCATTACTCGTTTTTGCACAAAATTTACTTTTCATGACATAGCACAAAGCTCTGAATGTCATCAGCTGAAATCTTAAAGAATTATCATGCATGGTCTTGAGGCAACAAAAGTATACATTGATTTTTCCAAGACTAATACCTCACCATTGAGATCATCCCATCTATGAGCTGGACAATATGCTTTTAAAATTTGCTTGCAAACAAAAAAACACTATTCTTTAAATTGTTGTATAGTGAGCATATGCTTTTCTAGCTGGGTTCATGCCTAACTGACAGGAGTAGAAGTGTATCTTGTATGAAAAAATTTATGGTATGCAAAATTTCAAATGGTACAACTGATGAATGTATACTTTAAGTACAGGTACTGAGTTATTTTTTCTGTCATTCTCCCTAGTAATTCCTTCAAAATGTATACAACTTTTTCATCTCTACCTTTGTACTCTTTCTCTTACCAGCCAACACGAGAAGGTAAAATAGATATAACTGTCTTGTATAAATACAGCTAATCTATACCTGAATAGAGATTTACACCTCCATAGAAACTTACTCATTTTGTTGTAATTCCATGAAGATAGAGTTACAGAATCTGCCAGGTTGAATAGTATAGCTTTCTAAAGAAATAATGCTGGGATATAAATGAAATAAAATGCCTCCCAGCAAAAAAAAGAAAAACAAATAAAAATCCTAAACCCATTTAAAACACTGTACTGAGAATAATGTTTAAATAAAATATTAAGGAAGATGGACATATGTAGTTTCACAAAGCAAGAAAATACACTGTACCACTGGTTTGTATAAAGGATACATAATTATACAAGAGCATAGTATTAAAAATAAGTAGAATGTTGATTGGATATATTTGTGTTATATGTATTAACATTTTTAGCATATTGAAATAAATAATTTTATATGAAATTAAATATTTGATTTTTTTGAGTAGAATTTTTCAGAGTTCAGAGAACAAAGTTAAGTTTCCACAAACTGTACAAGTATAAGCTGCAAATTCTTGACAGTAGTAATAAAAAGAAACCTGACCACTTTCAGGTCACATTTAGAGTTTTTGACATTTCTATGTTCATGAGCATTTACTGTCTATGCTCATAGATTCAGTTCTGTATGACTGTGTCTAAATTGTCACTGTAGGTATCTGCAAGTTCTCATAACAGATGGATAAGGTGCAAAAATTTGGTAGAGATTGTCAGAAATAGATCTATGAGCAGGATATTTCTCTGCTCTTGCTGAACATATGGGAGCTTATGAGTGGGATTTCTTACCCACTTGCTATTAAAAGAACAAACAAACAGACTGTAAAAGATGATAGCCTGTGCCCCATAGCTGCTGCATCTCTTTTGATCAATGTACTTACAGCAACCTTCCCAGCTTCAACTTGTGCCTCTTCCAAAGTGCCTGCTTTTTTACTGTCTTAGTCTAGGAAGTCTCAGGTTATTCTTTACCCTGGTTAGCTTGGAATGAAATGTTTATTTGAAAGATGTTTTTATCTCTTCAGTAAAGGCTAATTATGGTGTTTACAAAACTAAAAAGTGTTTGCAAAACAGTGCACCACAAAGAGTGAGGAAATAAGTGAAACAAGGGTCCTAATTTCCTTCTTTTACTTCTCTTGCTATTATTGGGGGTTTGGCTTGCTTTGCTTTAATTAAAAATTTTTTCTGTGACAAAAAGTATGCTGAAGCCCCTCTTGTGGAATTTGGAAGCAAGACCAGGTCACTCTTGAAACATAGCTTCTCTTCCATGATTTTCATGTTGCTGATGCAGAAAATTGTTCATTTATTTCGTCTTCACACTTTTTTTGGCTTGAACCACTGTCCAACCATATTTTATTATTTTCTCAGAGTTTTCAAACTTTGTGGTCTTGATTCATTTTTTATCTTTATTAAAACTTCAAGTCTAGTGGGTATTCAGTTTAATTAAACCATTTTAGCAGAGCTGTGTGCTGATATAATAGTTACTATGATTTGAAGTCTAATTACTTAATACCTAAAGATCTAATGATGTGATATTGCTTTCATTTGCATTCCTTTTGATAATTTTTATTGCTTGGGATTGCTGTGTCTCCAAATATACTACACAGTTTAAAAGGGTAAGAGCCAGTTTCACTTTTCCATTTAAGTTAAACAAAGAAACTCCTACTTACATCAGCAGGGCTTAAACTGAGACTGCACTGTTCTAACCCCTGCTTAATTTTATTCAGGTTTTCATACTACAGAAGTAAATCAGAATAAAACAATAGCAGCCACATCCTCATCTGACAATAAGCTTTTCAAACAGTACCAATTGAAATCTGCTACAAAAGTTATAAGACTTATCAGATTGGTAAAAAGATATTTCCATCTGTTTATGGCTTACCACTTTCAGTAAAGAAAACCTTACTAGATAGTAATTTCTAAGTAGGAGAAAAGACTCTTATTAGATGTGTTGAATATTTAATGGAAGAAGGAACACAGCCAGATGTCTGGGAGGGGAGGAGAAATGATCCTTTTGTTAAACGTAGTATGCCAGCCACCAGGTAGTTTAGGACCAGTTATATTTTTAAAACTAAAAAATTATTCAGATTAATTTTTCACTATGCATTTCTACCGAGGTTCAGTGATCACCTATAACAGCATTTATAGAGGGTGAAATGATAACTTGGTAGTTGACGTGCAGCTAATTTCATTCACCCTAAGTAAGTGTAACTGAGGCTAGAGGCTTGAAGTACTGTAGTACTATGCTTGGTACTGTGATAGTGGTTATTATTTGTTTGCATTGCAAAGCTGCGTAGCTTTTCTAGCCTGCAGGTTACAGTCTCAGAGAGCTAAACAGTGTGCAACCTATTTAACACATCATCCTTGCCAAGAGAACTTGTGGCCTTTGAAAATAAGACACAAACACAGGGAAATAAAAATAGAGTATATTTTCCATATGATCATCTGGAGCCACAGCTGCCACCTGTATAGCCATTGCTAAAGTTTGTTTTAAGCTTTATATGAAGAAATATTTTCATGGAGATATTTGAAGGAGGGCTGAGAATTGGCCTTATGGAAGCGTTTTTCGAGGGTGAGAGCACAGGTAAAGGTAGAAAATCACATATTCAAAAATGTAGTGAATGGATAATGAGGGCCAAAATCATTGGCTGATTAGAAATGGAAATCACCACTATGAGGAAATATCTAAGCACTCAATTTTCAGAGGGACCTGTTTTTAATACAATGTTGTTATTCATCTGTCCTTTGCACAGTCATCATCAATCTCTGGGAATAAGGTGGGGTGTTAGATTACTTCTTCTACCCCTTTTAAAGTTTGACACTTAATGCTTCTTTCTCCTTCTCTCTTTTGATAATCTGTCACTAAAGCTCCTTGGGTGATATCCTTTGGGACCCTGAAGTGAATTAATCTCTGATATGAACAATACCTGTAATATTTCATAAACTGTGCAGTGACGGTTTCTACCTGGCTGTCAGTTACCAGCTAGAGGACTGCTATTCCTTTAAAACAAAGTCTCTGGATCAGTGAAACCCTGGTAGGAGGAAGAGACCACCCAGTCCTTTGGGAGCAGCTGAGCCTCTCTGGGCAGACTAGGTTTCAGCCTGAGGGTGTGCTGGTAAGAAGTGGGAAGAGGCACGGTGATAAACTCTAACCCTGCAAATCAGTTAAATCATAAAATAGTTTGTGTTGGAAGATACCTTTAGAGGTCATGTAGTCCAAACCTGCTGCAATCAGCAGGAACATCTTCAACTGCAGATTGCCCAGAGCCCTATCCAATGTTTCTGGGATGGGGCATCCATCACCTCTCTGGGCAACCTGTTGCAGTGTCTCACCACCCTCACAGTAAAGAACTCCCTCATACTATTCTCAATCTACCTTCTTTCAGTTTAAAGCCATTACCCTTTGTGCAGTCAATTTATGCACTTGTAAAAAGTCCTTCTCCAGATTTCTTGTAGCCCTGCTTTAGGAACTGGAAGGTTGCTATATGGCCTTCCCTGAACTCTGCTTTCAGAAGCTGGAAGAATTGAGCTGTCCTGTGTCAAAAGCTAACACAGTACTTGTTAATGAGTCAGAACACTGTATTACACAGGAATGAAATAGAATATAGAAATTATTTTTCTTAAAAATCATTCAAGCGAGAATGTAATTAGAGGGTCATAAGAAGCCTATGAAGAGGAATACTCTAATATAATCTGAACTGTTCCTAATTATGCGCCACATTATTAAACCTGACCTACTAAGCCAACCTCCTGAATACAGCATACTTCCTCAGTGCTTGCCTGAGTGTCACTAGAGACTGATGGAGACATTGCGTAGTGGAATGCCTTCCTGCCTATATTTGTGCTCCATTTCCCAGTAGCTAATCCTCTTTCTAGCCCCAGTTCTTATTGGTAGAAGGAGAAGCTGGTTATCTTGAATAAAAAGGAGAATATGCCATAGTTTTTTTCTAGGCTTGTCAGGAAAATGTTTAAGGAGGTTCACAGAAAGTGGAGTTTGCTTGGGACTGACTGTGTTCTAGAGTAAATTTTGTGTTGTTTATCACTTTAACTTTGGACTTTGTACCTTCTGCTACAATCCATGAGGTGATCGGATCTAGGAGGGAGAGCCATCCCTCTTTGCAAGACACAATATATCTCCCTATTCAAGATGTCAGGCTCAACCTGGCACCATAGTAGCTGTTTCTCGATGCATTTGTAAATTCATTGGAATAAATGGAGTCAGAGTTTTTTTGAGAATTTGAGCAAGTGGAAAAGGGTGGGAGGAGAGCAATATGCCTAAGTGGTGACAGCCTTTTCAGATACCTGATTGCAAGGGGGGAAGAAAAGGAAGAGCTTTAATGTCTAAAATGTGAAGTCTGTTGGAGTGAGATACTTTGAAAAAACTTCAAAATGAGCCCTGGGTAGGTTTTGCTGCAAATAAGTAACAGTTTAAGATTTTCCTCTTGATGCTGGAGTGAAAAGCTCATGCCTGTAGGTATGTCAGAAGGCTTTGAATGTTCTCTGCGTACAAAGCAAAAGATTAAAATATCCTCCCCCTTTCTACCTTCTCCTTTCAAATCCTACATTTCTCCTTCTAGGGGTCTCTATGTGCTGTGAGGTAACAATCCTCCTCAGAAAATTTCCTAATGCTCTAGTCTCTGAAGCTCTGTTCAGAGTATTTCACAGACCCGGGACAGGCTACTCAGGTGATCATAAGAGAGCTATTTGCCTTAACAGTAAGCAGAGCCAGATTTCATACTTTTTTTTTTCTTTTTTTTTTTTTTTTTTCATTTTTCCCCTTCCTGATCATATTCTGTCAAATCTTTCTTTTCTGCTATCTTAAACTTTTAAAACCTGTGGTTTTCCTCTATGATCACCCCTCCTTTATTCCCCTTTCTGGGCTTACAATAATGAAATAAAAAAAACCCCATGCTGTTGTTGGCTTCTCAGACAAAGGAATTGATGTGTTACTCATTATGAATGGACAAAGACGTATGAGAGGCCTTCAGTGATGTCTCATACAATTCTAGGGACTTAATGCATTCCTCATTCCTTTAGTATATGAATGTACTTTGTAAGTGACAAGTAATTGTCAAATGGCATTTTTGTTTCCTCTTGACTCTGCATGCTTTTTTTTCAGTCTTAGAGCCTGAAACTGGTGCTGGGCAGAGCCTTTTGAGAGTAAGTGTACACCTTTTAGGGAGATGTTGATATTCTTCAGTGGGAGGAGGAAGAGAACCCTGTTGATCTTTCTTCCCACCTCCCAATTTCCTTTCATTTGGATCACATCACCCATGATAGAAATCTTTGGTCTTTCCCATAAAAGTTTTAATCCTTAATGTTTGTGGCTGAATACTGAATATTTTAAGTTGGGTTTGTTTTGTTGGTTTTTTTTTTTTTTTTTTTTACTTCTTGTTATGCTTTGAAAAGGATAAGTATCCCTTTGCTAGAAAGAGTACCTTTTAATTGTGTTAAAGATTAGGAACTAAAATCATGAATCCCTTAGGACTCTAATTCTCATACATTTGTGCATGGCTGGTGATCTTTAAATAGAACAGGTTTTTTACTACTACTAATGACAATGGTGTTGGTATGATAATATGATTGATGTGGATTCTAGAAGCATGAACTGGGTTAAGGTCAGGGGTTGGTTTCTTTTGGAAGATATCAACTGGGTTTTTCTTTGTCATGTATTTTGTTTTGCTCATTATTAAGTGGGATATTTTTATTAAGAAAGATGCTTGCCTGAATATAGTGCAATGTAGTTTTGCAAGTAAACAGTTAAGGCAGAAGAAAGAAACAACTATGGAGAAAAGAAAAAAGTTAAAATCTTTCTACCCTTCAGCTTTCCCTCTTTTCCAATATGTTCTGTTATTCTGTTTTGACTAGATTTTGATACAGCTAAGAATGCCATGGGGTAAATTGTGAGGAAACATATGCAGAATGGATGTGCACTGCTTTCTCTGTAACCATTACAAGAGTTGTTATTAGTGGGTTAGCACTTATTAGGAAACATGAATAAGCAGCATTGAACCATGAGGGTATTTCTACACTGTTCAGCAGAGCACAGCACAAACAATCCCCAGCTAACTCCAAGTAGGCTGAAGCGTCAGCATGGCACAGTGCAGCAGCATCTGAATGCCAACAGCAAAATGGCTGTGCTGGCACGGCAGTTCTCAGCAGTACTAATGAGCAACAGCGCACCAGTGACATAGTTTATTTCTCTTAAAGCTTTGTTTTATCATCTTTGCACCTCCCTGCCCTTCCTTTCTTTTCTTTTTTTTTTTTTTTCTACAACACTTTTGTAGACCTTGTACAGGCAATTTTATCATATAAGCTGACAGACAAGCTCTTACATGCATTGCTTTAACACATAGAAATAATTAATGCAGACTGATAAGTATCAAATGATGCAGATTTTATTCCCTGCAAAGCTCATCTTAATGTATTTAAGAAGGAAAAAAATAAACCAACAAAAAAACCCCCTTTGTTAACGCAGAGCATGTACATATGATTCCAAACAGCTACAACTTGGTTACACATAGTAGTTTCTATTCAAAAGTCTCTTTGATTTGCTTTTTCATTTAAGTAGCCAATGGTGATTATAAGCAGTTTTTTATTGCTGTTGTACAATGATTTCTATTTTGCCGGTTTGGACCCTTTGCAATATCCATGAATGATGACTTTTAGCTGGTGCACATGCATCAAGGTCTCTGACACTCATGCTAACTGGGCACCAGTTGTGGCTCCAGCTGCATGCTATGCACATTAGATCAGCCTGCTGAACTGAGCAGATACATTCACCATACTCTGCTTCTTAGCACTCTTGAATAGTGAGGGACAGAACTTAAGGATGTCTTGGGAGAAGGAAGAGTTACTTGCATAATGCTCATTCTAATGAAAAATAGAGGAAAAGAAAAACCAAGAAGGATGTTTACATTAATGCAATGTGTGTGCCAAAGCAATGCTCCGCAAAGGAGCAAACACAGTAATCTAGTATCCAAGCTAAGAAAAGTGAGCAAAGCATCTAAAAATGCTGATATATAAGCATCTATTCATACATGTTTGGTAACATTTTTTACGCAGTTTTTAGTTAATGCTTGTGGCTGGTTTACCTTGTCTGGCTGCCAGAAGCCCACCCAGCTGCGTTTTCATGCCCTGCAACAATACTTAGGGAGAAATAAGATAAAAAAGATCCTGGGTCAAGAGACAGGGCGACCTCTTACCAGTCACCATCACAGGAAAAAAAATCTGACTTGGGGAAAATTAATTTAATATATGGCAGTGTAGAGTTGGATAGTGAGAAACAAAGATGATATTAAATTTGTTGTTAAAAGAATGTGAAAGGCTTGGCTTGAGAATTTTATAAATCAGTAATTGTGCAATGATTATGTTTGTCTCTTTCCCCATTCATCATCTCTTTCCTTATTTTACTCATGAGAGTCATGTTGTTAAAATACATTTAGGTAAAACCATAAAAAAGCATTAAAGAGTGCATGCATATGTGTATATGTAGGCACAAAAAAAATGCATGGGGTCTAAAACAGCTGCTAAAATATTGAAAAGTAAAATATTGCTTTACAGAGAAATACTAGTGGCTTTTGTACAGCTACTTTTAAATTATGAGAAAGGCTTTAATTTTAATTTTGAAAATGACAGAAATATAGTGCAGTCTGCCAAATAATTTCAAAACGGAAGTGTTAATCAAGGGTTCTGATATGACATAGATTATTATTGTTTTAAATTATTTGAGAAATTCAGAGTTCAAAAAAAGCTATTCATTCCCCAGCAGCACCTTTTTTTCACAGGTGCTAAAATTATAGCATACTTTCTTCTGTCTAGCACTATAAATATTATCTGCCACTACATGTCCCTCACTGCTTCCTGGTTTGGGTAAGTTTTTTATGCAACTTCATAAAGACTCACTCCTCAAAAGAATCTTTCCCAAGGTAAGTTTCTGGTGTATAATCTACTGCCACTTGCTACTGGCTACCCACTGCTATCTGTCAAATTTAGCCTTGGAAAAATGCTGAAAAATTCTGCTATTTCTTCAGTCCACAAAATTTTGTGATGATGTGTTTAACCAAAAAGACAAGCATTGTTGAACTATGTGCTTTGGGATCTGCACTGTAACTTGCAACTAAGAAAGAATAAGTGCACAGGCAACCTGACTATTCAAAAATCCATATAGACTGGAGAGGGGAGGATTTTCTTTTTCCTTTTAGATGTTCATATTTATCCAAGCTGTATTCATAGCATACTGTGTCATTTAAATCCAGAAGCAACCCCTTTACATTTTTCCCCACTTGTTTGCATTTCTTGCATGCTTTTGCAGACATTTCTGCATTCTGTGTTCTGCTAAAATTGCTATCCATATCCATAATGAGGTAATTCACATTACAGATATATAGAAACATGGAATCATAGAATAGTTAGGGTTGGAAAGGACCTGAAGATCATCAAGTTCCAGCCCCCCTGCCATGAGCAGGGACACCTCACACTAAACCGTGTCATCCAGGGTCTGTTCAACATGGCCTTGAACACCGCCAGGAATGGAGCACTCACAGTTTCACTGGACAACTCATTCCAGTGCCTCACCACCCTTACACTAAAGAATTTCTTCCTCATATCCAATCTAAACTTCCGTTGTTTAAGTTAGAACCCATTACTCCTTGTGTTCTCATTACAGTCCCTAATGAAGAGTGCCTCCCCAGCATCCCTATAGGCCCCCTTCAGATATTGGAAGGCTGCTATGAGATCTCCACACAGCCTTCTCTTCTCCAGGCTGAACAGACCCAACTTTCTCATCCTATCTTCATACAGGAGGTGTTTCAGGCCCCTGATCATCCTCGTGGCCCTCCTCTGGACTTGTTCCAACAGTTCCATGCCCTTTTTTTGGTGAGGACAGCAGAACTGCACACAATACTCCAAGTGAGGTCTCACGAGGGCATAGTAGAGGCGAAGGATCACCTCCTTCGACCTGCTGGTCACACTCCTTTTGATGCAGCCCAGGATACAGTTAGCTTTCTGGGCTGTGAGCGCACACTGCCGACTCACGTGAAGTTTCTCATCGACCAGCACCACCAAGTCCTTCTCCGCAGGGCTGTTCTCAATCTCTTCTCTGCCCAACCTGTAGCTGTGCCTGGGATTTCTCCGACCCAGGTGTAGGACCTTGCATTTGCCATGGTTAAACTTCATCAGGTTGGCATCAGTTCACCTCACAAGCATGTTAAGGTCCCTCTGGATGGCATTCCTTCCCTCCAGGGTATCAACTGAACCACCCAGCTTGGTGTCATCAGGAAACTTGCTGAGAGTGCTCTCAGTCCCACTGTCCATGGGACCAACAAAGAAGTTGAACAGGACTGGTCCCAACACCCATCCCTGAGGGACACTGCTTGTTACCTGTTTCTAGCTGGACACTGAGCCATTGAGCACAACTCTTTGTGTGTGGCCATCCAGCCAGTTCTTTACCCACTGAGTGGTCTGCCTATCAAATTCACGTCTCTTCAATTTAGAGACAAGGATGTCATGTGAGACAGTGTCAAACACTTTGCACAGTTCCAGGTGGATGGCATCAGCTGCTCTACACCTGTCCATCAGTTCCATAGCCTCATCATAGAAGGCCACCAGATTTCCCCCTAGCGAAGCCATGCTGGCTGTCACCAACCACCTTGTTGTTTTTCATGTGCCTTACCATGCCTTCCAGGAGAATCTGCTCCAAGATTTTGCCAGGCACAGAGGTAAGGCTGACTGGTCTTTAATTCCCTGGGTCATCATTTTCCCCTTCTTGAAAACAGGGGTTGTATTTCCCTTTTTACAGTCATCGGGAACTTCATCTGACTGCCATGATTTTTCAAATATGATGGGCAGTGGCTTAGCAACTTCATTTGCCAGCTTCTTCAGGCCCGTGGACGGATTTCACCAGGTCCCACGGATGTTCAGGTTGCTAAGATGGTCTTGTACCAGATCGTCTCCTACAGTGGGCCCAAGGTCTTCATTCTCACTCTCCCAGCGTCAGCTTTCCAAGACTTGGGTGGTGTGGTCAGAGCACTTGCTGGTGAAAGCCAAGGCAAAGAAGTCATTAAGAACCTCAGCCTTCTCCAAATTCAGGGTAGCCAGTTCTCCTGATAGCTTCTGGACAGGGCCTACGTTGTCCCTAGTCTGTCTTTCATTTGCAATGTACCTATAGAATCCCTTCCTGTTACCTTTAACATCCCTAGCCAAGTTTAATTCTAACTGGGCATTAGCTTTCCTAACCTCGTCCTTAGCTTCCCTGTATTCTTCCCAGGTTGCCTGTCCTTGCTTCCACCTTTTATAAGCCTCTTTTTTCCTTCGAGTTTTCCTTAGCAGGTCTTTATACATCCAAGAAGGTTTCCTCACCCTCCTGCTCCACTTCCTTCTATACATAATTACTCTGCTGTTAGAAAGCGAACAACTTAAAACTCTCTGAAAGATCAATTCATGTGCCTTATTTTAAGCTAAGGATCTGTACAAGTCATTGGGATCTTTTTCAGGTGAGGTCCCTATTCCTGCCAGGAGCATATCATAAGACATCAGATCTGCCATAATTCCCAGGGCGAATTAAATATTGTGACCAAATAGTTCCTTTGACTCTCTATCCAGCTACTCAAATGTTCTTTTAAAAAAGAAAGATTTGTCTCAATATTTTAATGTCTTAAACGAGATGGGACCAGCATTTATCAAAGAAAAATATGGAAGACAGTTTTATTGCCTGTAATCTCCAATTTATGATGTGACGTTTCCTCAATATGATTCTACTTTTTCCTTCTCTAAAGATTTTTTTCTCTTACTCATGCCTCAGTGTGGAGGATCCATTAACAGAGGAACCACATAAAAAGTAATTTCAAGGAAAAGCCTTATAAAATGTGAAAAATTAAAGCTATGCTCAGAGCCCATTAAGAAAAGAAATTGCCTTGAGGCATCCACTAAATATGTGAAATCCATTTCTGCTGAAGGTCTTCAGAGTTTATTCCTCTTTTACAAATGCAATTTCACAGCACAAGTTGAACATTTAAACAAAACGAAGCATGGTCTTTTTCCAGTTAGAGCCTCTATTTCTTGATTGCTGCCAGGCCACCAAGTGCAAATTTACACGAGTATCTCAGATTATATAAATCTCAACCATAAGGCTTTCATGGCATTTCTGCTTGGGAAGTCTGTAAACCAGAAAACATTCTCAGTATGGAGGGTTTATGGTTGTTTTTATTATTAGTATTTATTTTGCTCAGCTTTATTCAGGAAGCTAGAGAAGGCTGTGGGTTTAACATCTCTTTTCCTTAAATGACTAGTTTAAGCTCCCCCAATGGCCCAGCTCCCTCTGACCTCCTGTTTCTGGTGCCTGCTCTTCACATATTTCTAGTAGAGTGACCTGATTCATCTCCAGCTCTCCAACCCCACATAGAAGACTAAGGGTGAATAATGAGATAGTGAGCAGCCACCAAGCAGGACGTCTTGTCCACCTGAAAAAAAAAATCCATCTCCACTCCCAGCTTATTTTCCCATGACCCATAGGGAGATGCATCTATCATGCACTTTGGGGACCATAGCCCACCTCAGAGGGGCTGTAAGAAGGCAGCAGTCTTTCAGCTGTGTTGTTGGAGGGAAGCTCTTCATCCAGACAGCAAAGCACTATCTGTTTAACCTCATTGAAGAACCTCAGAAGCCCTGCTTCCTCCAGGAGCTGTGAAACCAGATGCTAGTGACAGTGTCTGGTTGCAAATTCTTGCCAACAAAAGCCAATGAACCAGACACTTTAAATCAGACACAAAACAATATGGTGACGATCCCATGTTGACTTCAGATCATCTGTATTTACTCTGGTTTTTACCATTACCTTGCAAAACTCATATCTTGGGACAGAAGCACAGGTGGGAAATCACAGTTTTCTCCTCTTCCAGAAATGAGATTCCGTTGTCTCTTAAGGAAACAGATTTTGTCTCCTCAGTTCTAGCCAGTTTACAATTCAGTAGCTAAGGCTCCATCTCCTTCCCAGGGAATTGTTAAATGCCCATCCACCTCTTGAGACAGCAGATCCAGCCTGCTTTGTCCTGCAGAATAAAAGATACCTCCAGTGCTGCAAAAGAATTCAGTGGCGAGTACCAACAAGCTGTCTGCAAGTGCTCCAGAAGACATGTGAGCATTTGACTACAAAATACCCAGAGAGGAAGAAGTGCTTTTTTTTCCCATGTAGTTTTTTTGCTTAGTCATGATTTCACAGTAACGTCTGGAGAGGAGAAGAAACTCTGAAGGTTACTGGGAAGACCCTTCAAAAGAATGTAACAAGCAAAATGACTGCAAGCCTGATGAAAATTCAGAAGGTTTCTAATCCAGCTAAGATATATGAAAGAAGCCCCTACACTCTGTCATATATATTATTGGTTGCTATTTCTCAACTGGAAATATATGGTAATATTTAAGCCTACTGGCACAAAGCCTGTCCTTCAGGAGCTGTATGCCAGCTTCCATGAGCTTATGGCAATGTAAACTTGTAGACTGTTCCAGCCTCTAGATCATGGGTGTTGCCTTTTACCATCCTGCTTCCAATGCTAGCATCTAAATGAGATGCTTCATTTTACGCTTGAAAGGAAAGGGGGCGGGGGGGGGGGGGGGGAGGCC